>JAUESI010000038.1:5763242-5774352 GCA_032275145.1 Synergus laeviventris | reverse complement strand
TAAGTCATTTTAGAAAATTTTACGAGTTTTCATTTGATTTTCTTGTATGTTTTCGTATTTTACAAAATTTTATGGCATGTCAAGTAATTATTTTAAGGACTTTTCAGAGACGAAATTTCATTGGATTTTCAAGAATTTCAAGAGATTTAATAAGATTTTATGTATCTTAAAGGAATTTCAAAGAGTTTTATAAAGTGTATTGTTATTTAAACAAATTTTATGGGATGATGTTACGTTATTTTATAAACTGAAAGGATTTCAGAGATTTTACAATATTTTGTTAGATTGTCAGGGATTTTAAAGGATTTCATGACAATTTATGGAATTTTCAGTATTTTAAGCAATTTGAATATATTTCGTGGAATTTTAAGTAATTTTAAGAGATTTTACGATATTTTACAGGATATTAAATCATTTTTAGGACTTTTAAGGAAGTTATGGGATTTTGTGTAATTTTAAATGATTTTAAGGAATAGAACGATATCTACGATAACTTGTAACATTTTGAGGAATATCAATCAAGTGCTTCTACAAAATTTCAAGGACTTTTGTTAGATTTTGAAAGACTTTAAAGAGATTTTCATGAATTTTATAAAACTTTTGGAGAATTCTAAATTTAGGAAAGGAATTACAAGTTTTAATACTTAAAAAATAAAAAATTCCTAATTATTTTATATATTTTTTAAATCCTTTAAAATATTTAAAAATAAATACTTTGATTTGAAATTGCTTACAATCCTCTGAATCTTTTTATTAGAAAGTGCAGTAGAAAAACGAAAAATTAATCGCGCGTCAAAAGCGCGCGCGAGTGTCATTAAAAAAGTGATTTTTTGTGTAATATTAGGTAAGCAGAGCGACAAAAAAGAAAAAAAAGACTTAAACTTCAATCCAATCCAATTCAATAAAGTTTAAATCAAGAATTCAGGTGCATGTAGATTTCGAGTATAATGGTTGGAATCGACTTACCATTACGCGAAACATGGCAAACTGAAGAGCGAATAAGATGCGCGTGCCCAAGTGCCAAAAAGGACCTACGCACGTATGAACTTCATGAACGTATCCAGATACTCACAATACACACGTGGCCAAGAACGCAAGCACTTGGCCCCCGCAGTTTCATTGTGACCCTTCTCTGTGGATTCTGCCGCTTGTTCTTACTGTCGACCCTCAACCGAAAGGAGAGAAAGAAAACGCTAGAATCAGAGGTAAAACGACAAAGTTTTGGCGCATTTATCACAATTTTGTAGATGAACTTCAACAGAAAGTTGCATTCATTTATAATGGAGATTTACTCGCAGTTTTGAAAAGCTGTAAGACGATATACTAATAGTCCATAATAGATAAACAGATAATATTATCCACGAAAACTGTGAGATTTGGAATACTAATTATGCAATATACCGACATTTTCAGGATTTTCTGGATTTTTTCAATAGAAATGGATTAATTTTTTCAGTGCAAATAGTTATTGCCAATAAATATACCTATAATAATATCTGTAAAGGATATATGAATCTGAATTTTAATCAAAGAGGTTTGAAGTAAGGGAGCAAAGAGCTTCGTTCATTTCACACAATTACTCTTTTTATGTAGTCACATATCAATTGAAAAAGGTTTTGACTTGTATCGAGTTCGCCCAATTAATTTTCGATAAAGTGCTCGCACGTTTTTAGTCACGTGTCTCACATGTAACTTATTCCACGGCATTTTAGAAGTAACATACTGTTGCGGGCAGACCACGTCGCTCATAGTAGTATGTATAATTTCAATTTGAATTTTAAAAAAATGTAGAGAGGAAGATACACTCTGCGAAAAACTGATACTTTTCTCATTTAAAAAATCCCTATATCAAGGTTTATAACAATTAGGCTGAAGTATCGAACGTCTAATCTGAAGAAAATAAAATTTTATAAAACTATTTTTATTTTATTTTAACTATGTTTCAAACACTCTCAAAATTGACAATCCATTCTCGAATAAACATTATTAAATTTATTAAATATGATATTTATTTATTCCGCAATTATATTTATCAGTCAAAATAAAATAATAAAAAATTTAGTTTTCGACAGATTAGACGTCTGATACTTCAGCCCAATAGATTGACAAATATTTATAATTTATACTTATTATTTTCAGAGGTGCGAGGATAAACTGATACAGTGGGTCAATTATCAAATGAACATATTTTACTTTTTATTATCAATTTATTTATCTACAGAAACGCACGTCAACATGTAATCACTAAATGTATGCCCCTAAAATCGAAATTAGTATTATATAGTTACAAAAATCGACAGATTAGTAGCTGAAACAATATCTCCAGTAAACTGTTATATTTCAAAATATTAAGAACTTTTCGTCTGTAACTTTAGAATTAAAGAAAAAAATAACAATTGGACGTGATTACAGAGGTAACGTGTAATTACACTATATTGACTAGATTGTTTAATATTTCCATCGTTGCTCGGGAATAAATATTCTTTGATAGCATTCTATAAGCTCGTCTTATTTAATATGAACAATTTCTATTTTGTATGTCGAAAACTAATGAAATAGGAGAAAAAATTAGATTACAAATATAATATTACAATTAAAGAAAAATTGCAAAGATATAATGAAAAGATAAAAATATCCTCGACAGTATCTATCACTGTCGATATACATATTCCATAATTATAACGATTAAGTACATAATTATATGTATGTTATGATTTTCGTATCCCTTTCTGTTTATAATTTATATTAACATGCAGTACAACAATTAATATTCTTGCGACAACGAACTCGCGATAATTACATATTTACACTATAAATTGCACAAAGTGACGAACATCAGAGACTCTCACATTTGTTGTACGTTTTTAAGTATTCCTTTTCAAAAAAATGTTGTATTTACATATATTTGAAACTGCTTTCTAAAGTAAAAAATTAATTTTTCATAATCTCGAGGTTCCTATTTATGTCACAACTTAAAATCTTGGAATTGATCTCTGCTTGAATTTAGATTATAGATAGTAAAAGAACCCTGCTTGTAAAATAAAAAATTCTCTATTGTGAATGTAGATTCTTCAGTTTCAGAAAATTCTAAAAAGTGTAATGACTGTTTTCAAACAGTATGTTCTGGTTGGGTTAAAGAGGGCAACCATGGACGTATGTAACATTTCGGAAAAGAGCTGCAGCTGTTGATAGAAAGGCAGCTGTGGAGGCTGTTGTGGGGGCGGGAGGTGGGGGTGGTGGAGGTGGATGGGAAGATGCTTGGGTTTGAGAATATGGGGGGCAGTAGGCGTCTATACTGCCATGATGGAGACCCACACCACGAACTAGAAGTTCCTTTTCTACCGTCGCTTGATGACGAAGTTGCTCCAACCGTAATTGATTTTGTCTCTTCCACTTTGTCCTTAAAAAGCCCAAAAAACAATTTTTTAACAATATTACAGCATAAACTCGAATTAGTTAGACAAAGCTATAGGGGTTTCAAGGAATTTTACAAGATTTTATTGCATCACTGGCCCATTTTGGAAATAATATTTTAAGAAATGATCATTATAATCCTCCAACAGTGCTTTAATCACCTTCTATTCTGGTACCAGGTTTTCACCTGTGTTTCCGATAAAGAAAGTGCGTCAGCGACGTCGCTTCTATCAGCGACGCTAAGGTATTTCTGACACCGAAATTTCCTTTCCAGATAAGCAAGCTGTGCATGGGTAAAGGCAGTTCGTCTTCTTCTGGGTTTTCGCCCACCGGAAGCCCCTCCGGGTACAATGCACGTTTTTCCCGAATTAGCCGATCGAGGTGAGGGTGTTAAAACAAGTGCAGGACTTTCAAGCCGTGTGCAAGGACTACTTCCTGGGTCAATGGTGTCCTCAGAATCCGAGTGAAGTGCTGAATCGTCCTCTGAATCATCTACAACATATGTTTGATCTTATCTCTTATTTTCTAGAACAAAAAAAAAACTTGAAACTCTGCATATCATATTTAACAATTATTATAATCCTAGTTATCTAAATATTTAAATCTAAGATATTGAAGAGATATTCTCGCACGCACGTTGATTGAACTATAACGAGAACATTTGTCAGAAATGAGTCAATCGGTGAAAGCCAATTTCGCAAAACTTCCCCTAAACTAGCCAGATAGTTAGATACTCAGTATGGTATGGGATTTCGTTAATCCAATGAAGTTGTCTCGTAGTCTATTACCAGGACAAATCTGAACAGGCGTCTTATCTGAATTATTTGGATAAACGATTTCAACAAGCGGCTGCGCCCTGATTGGCCAATAATATGTCCTTCCCAGCAGGAGGTACAAATCCTCGATCCAAATCGAGCGACTAACGAGCCCTAACGAATCAATCCGCACCTTGAACCATCTGTAGAATTGATTCTAATGGGGTGCGCCCTAGGGGCACCAAACACCCTAAATCGACGGTAGAAATAATAGAAAGCACTACGGGACGCGGAGTGTAACGAGAATCCTGCCGCGGACACGTGACTGTCTTTCGCCTTCGTTTAATTTTATTGATATGCAATATGCAACGATTTTCTGATCAAGAGTTTTTGTTTTGACAAATCAATTTTATTTTATATAATTATTTCGGCAGTATATGTATAGAGCTTATATAAATGAAATATTGATCACTGTATAATTGTTATTAATATTAATTTCAGTACGATTAGATGGTTAAATTTAATAAAATCAATTAACTTATAGTTGGTTTTATTTCCATAAATATGTTGCAATTTTTCTTTTACGTTTTGTTTATGATGCGAAACGACTAAATGATTGGAATAATTGTGGCTAAGGGACCAATATATTTCTGTTGCACAAAAAACTTGACAAACCCCAAAAATAACTACTAATATTTCTAAAACGGTGAAAAAGTTACTGAAACAAAATTGAACTCGCAGTTTTTCTTGTACAAGAAATCTCAAACAAATCTTAAAAATACCTTGTACACGATCAAGAAGAACGTCGCCCAGAAGATCACGAATCAAAAACGATTTGTGCTCCTGCATCATCTTGACAGCGATACAAAACTTGAATTAAATGAAACTCACGAGTCTTTCAAAGCATAAAAATGTCAAGTACAATTAGAAATCGAATTCACAATTTATTAACTACCAAAATTCATCTATAATTTCGGTCAAAATCATCTCCTACTGATAACACATTTTTTTAATTCACTTGCACTGAGCGCCCAATTCACTGAATACGACGATAATAAATTATTTGCTACCCTTTCACACACTTTCTGTTTTTCATGCTAACGTGCAGACGGCCAATGTCGTTCTGCGATAATACCTACACGAGTTTTGACCCAAAACCAAATGTGGAAATTTTTTCTCCTCTACCTCTAGAATTCATCCCTTCCTTTCTCCCTTGGTAATATATAACTTGTTCTCTCTCTCACTCTCTCTCCCTTTTCGCCCTCGAATTAATCCGCCCGTTTATTTTGAACTGCGAGCTTTAATACCTGCGCGATTTCGCAGCCATTTTGGGGGTGGAAGCGCCATGCTCCTGATTCCGAAGTCGCCCTTCCATTGGTGAAGTTTAAGCGGTGCAGAAAGAGAGAAATTAGGGGTGAGTCGGACGCCATTGGTTCACTGGGGGTAGATGCTGCGGGATTGGTGCGTTCTTGGTGGTGGTTAACCAAAGCCACCCTTCGTCGGGCACAACCCGACGAGTTAGACGAGGATCGCTGAACACAGTGAGGGCATCTCGTTCAAGACTTCAGAAAGTCATTGGCAAACGATTACCAGATTACGAGAGAAATAAATTGGATGTAAAATTATACTCAAGGAAGATCCAGGTATTATTGCATACTATAAACCTGCAATTAGGATTTTTAAGTAAAAATATAAATGCTCAATGCACACACACACACAACACATCACGTATTCTTTAAATCTGAATTAATAATTTTCTACTGGATGAAAGAAATGGGACAATGTTTACCAATTGCTTCTGTAATAATCATTTTCAGCAATATTTTTTTATAAATCCATTTCCGCAATTCATAATTGAATCAGTGAGAAAGCACATGAACATTTTATAAAAGTCGACAGTAAATAAAAAAATTTATCCCGCGTACACTATCGTGTAGAAGCAAACGATATTTTGAATCAAAGTGCACTTGAATTCGCAACGAACGATCGAGAGCCAATTACCTTAGAGAGACTTCTTTCTTCTCAGAAATATATAATAACTGTCTGTTATCTCTCATGTCAACCAATGCTGATTGACGAGTTTATTCCAGAGAAAGAAAAAACATTGGAAAAACTCAATTTAATCAAGTTTTCAAGAATAATATTAAATTATTATATACTAGAAAGCAAAATATCAATAATATAACTATAACTTGAATGCCATGCACAAACCAGGATGTTTTAACGATTTAATAATTTAATGCCCAATATGAATAATTAATTCCAAAATCCACGTTTGCGATTGGCAGAAAACACTTGACTCTTCTCATTAATACCGTATTCATATAAGATGTATTTTTAATCAAAGCAACACGAAATAAACTAGACCTAATTGGACCGTAACGAGGATTCGAACGATATTGGAAACGAGATTCACGAGCACTTGTATTTGCATAAATGCGTTCCTGCATAGGCTGTAGCCCATCATACAGCGTGAGAAAGCAAAAGATGTGAGGATAAATATGCATGATCCATGCAACCCATCGCTCTTTTCGATCCTCGCGTCTCCATACCTACCATTCCAACGCCATGTTAGTCTATTCACCAAGCTCGACGTGTTTTTTGTATGCACCTGTATGACTACTATATACCATCCAGTAAAGTATGAAAACATCTAGAGTCCATGCATCGTGTAAAAAGAGAGCACCAAGTGAATCTACTAAATGTATACATATTCTTCTGATGATATACTCAGGGGTTCACAAACTATCTCTAAAGTCTGCTTAGGGGCCATTCATAAATTAGGTAATAGCTTTCAGGGCTGTGAGGGGGAGGAAAAATTTTTTTATTTGTTAGAAGCGAATTGATTTAAAAAAATTTTTGAGAATTTTAAAAGATTCCCGGCCATGGAATTTAGAGAATTTCCAAGGATTTTTAAAAAACTTCAGGGAATACATTTAATTCATTTGTATATAGGATTTTATCAAGCTTCAAGGCAAATTGGAAATTTTAAAGCATTTTGAGGTACTTTAAAGAGTTTTGCAGGATTTTAATTAATTTTAAAAGAGGGAGAAAACTTTCAGAGGATTTGAATCGGTTCAAAAAATTTTGAAGGGATTTTAACAGTTATTAAATATTCCAAGATGTTTAAAGTGATTAAAAAATATTTCAAGAGATTTCACGGATGTGTTTATGGATATTTTTAAAGCAGATTTTTATAAGTTTAAAAAAATTACATATCAATGCGGAAAGGCGGGGGGTGCAATCGATGTTGTTATGATTTGTTGTGTGGGAAAGGGCAGGGGCAACAAACAGGGGGAAAAGTGGTCCGTTAATTATTTCGCAATATTTTAATTTACTTGCTCTCTTTTTAGAAAAATTTTGACGTGGAGGCAAAAGAATAGGATAGAATAGAGAAGAAAGCATTGAAAATGATCCTTATCAGTTTCTATATATTACCATATATATGATAAAAAATAATGTTACTAAAATAATGTCTTTTCCTATTTATATATTTACTGAATTTTTGTTCCTATTATAATATTTAAGGTAAATTCCCTATCGTTTCTTCATTAAATCTTGAATAAAAAACAACCGTGTTATGGCATAATAAGAATCGCACCGAATTTAAATTTAAATCAGCTACTTGTACATTGTGAGAGATGCCATTTTTGCAAAAATAATGGCAAGCAAACGAGCGAGACTGAATTAACATGGCACCCCCTCTAAACTCGGAATTTTCGTAATACGGTGAATGATGTGCGCGTTTTTCTGAATTCATTAAGGATTTAACGTATACAGCAGATTAATTCAAGGGGCAGCAAAGCGGCCAGGCATCTTTGAGAATAAAAGAGAAAATAACATCTTGAATAAAATCACCAAAGTGGATTATGATGCAACAAAAAAGGCGCCTTAAGGAAGAGGAAATACATAATTGCGAGATTTATATATTTCAGTTGTAACTTTCAAGTTTCTCCATATAAAACATATAGGTAAAAAAATGATCAAAGGTCGGTCCATTGTTTTCAGAAAAAAATATAAAACTATATCTAACTATACATACACTTCATCTCCGCATCTGTAATTTTATATTCGACTTTTTTTCTTTTAGTTGAAAAAGATCGTTCTCAAGTTTTAAATAAAAAAGTGAGGTATAATAGAGTAAAGCAATTCGAATGTTGAAAGAGATGAGGATGGTTTTGGGTCGACGAATAAGAATAATATCAGAAATGTATTCGCAGAGCATGCCTTTGATTCCTGCTCTGTTTAACCTTTAGACTGGCAGAAACCGAGTGTACATACTTCTTGAATTGGTGTATTTTCTCTGCTTCAAAAGAACTTACAGAAAAATCTTATTCATCATTTATGAATTACTGGTCAGGATTAACCCATTTTCTTCAAACTGAAACTCTACAATTGAAATATGAAAGATAAATTCGCCAGAAAACCCTATCAAACATCTTTTATTTTCAGTACTTTAATGAAAATTCAATTGCTTTTATATTATATAATATCAATTTTAAAACTCTACGTTATTATACTTAAACTCTGACTTAAACTCCTTTGATGCGTATGAATTGAAACATCGTGGATATTGATGGTTTGGTAAAATAGATTCAGAGAGAAAAGGATAATGAAAGCTGTAGAAAGAAGGAAACGCAAACTCAATCCGACCTCAGCTCCATTCAACATTCGGTACCTCTCTGTGGATTATTCAGCAGTTATATTCACGCGCACGAGTGATCGTCAATGGATTTTACATTTCTGCGATTGTTAACGATTTTGAAACCCTCCGATCCGCATTTTGATTCGACACTCAACTATGTTCTAAATCGCTCTACCGTAATCCACTCTTCGCGTCTTTTATCCAAATTTACCAATTTATCCCGTCCGATTTGGATCACGATAATAAACTGTCTGTATATTTTTTTCTTATAAAAATAAAATAAAATCTATCGCGTTTCTTATTTTAAATTATTAATGTAAATTTAGCCTAAAGTTGTTGTGCACAGATAAAAATGGATGTTTTTCGAAGTGAAGAGTATTTTATGTAAATTTATTTATTAATTATTGAAATGATTATCCATTTCTGCAATGATTTTTCTGTTCTGATTCTGCAACCTTTTTTCAACTCAACTGAACTATGTCATCTAGAAAACTCTTCATAAGTATAATGAACAGTGTATTCATGTGTAGATGAGATCAGCACTCAATAAATATAGCTTCCCCTAAGTGATCGTTATCAGCAATTGACGATTCCTTGTACTCTCTGTAACTCAAATCAATGCTTACATTACAGATCCCCTACTGAGCGAGTTTCTACGCTTGTGATACTGTGATGAGATGATGTGGAGTTCTAATAGCATGTATATGACTAAAATAAAATTAATTTCGTTTCTACAGATCGACAGGGGATGAAAATTGATCCTGATTATGAATTTACGAATACGATCTCTATTTTTCTACTAAACGAACTCTCTAATAAGCTTTACTAGAATAACTAAAATTATTAACACCGTTTTGAAAGATTTGAAACATTCCATAAAAAATCAAAAGATATTTTCCAAACTTTATTCATAAAATATTTCAGATGAGGAATGGACTCAGAAATCTACGTGAAGCTGCTAAAGAATTAAATATGGATATTGTCATCAATAAATTTGCTAAAATTATAGCGAGATGTAAAAGTCCCGAGAAAAAGTCACTGTAATTTTCAGTAACCGTCACTCATGGAGTACTGCATTTTCACTGATTGAAATCATGAGAAAAGAACTGAGAATCAGTGGAATTGGACTCAATATCAATTTTAGAGAGTAAGTATCAGTATTTTTTACTTCAATTTTTGATTACGATCTTTATTTTTTCTAAACGGTCCCTAAGTTTGAACAGAATCTAAATCCTAAATAACAATAATTGATCGAAGATGATAAATTTTATAGTTCACGAGTAGTAATCCTTTTTCCGGAAGAGTATGGTGAGGAAAAGAATTTGTGGGGTGAGAGAACTCTCTCTCCTTGCACCGATCTGAAGAGGCCGCAGTTATACCATACATAGAAGCTAGGCAGGCAAACAGGAGCCTTTCAGCTTTCAGTTCGTATCGCATAATTGGAACCGCGGGGGCCTGACCAACGTCCGTGTTCAAGGACTCTTTTGCCATAACCATCATTCTTTGAGAGTGTCTCTGCTGGGAAGAAACACAATAGTCTTGGTTGCATTTTCGTCTGCCTAGTGGGCGGAAAATACATCGTTCGAGGGGCAGACAAACACGTGGAGAATAGTAGATCGTGCGAAAATTTAATAGTCTTCGATTCGAAATATTAGGAAAAAAAGTTTCTGCAGAGAATATGATGTAGGACATTCAATTTTAAAAAATTTGCCTGCTCCTCATCAGGATACATCGTTTTATTGTTATAAATTCAGTTTTTTAAAGGATTTCTCTACGGGAAATAAATAAAAAGTATTTTCCTCTTCATGGCTTTCCGACTTTCCTGATTACACGATGCTTTTCACTAAAGAAGTGGAATGTGGTTAAAAAGTTGTGTGTATTTGATATATCATGAAGTAAAGTGCAGGTTGGTCGATTATCCGTGACGCTCGTATCCTTATTTTCATTCTAACTGCTGCGTAATCAAGGGATGATTGCCGCCACAAAGCCCGTTGATTGGCTCGTTTATGTTACCATAATACGCAGAACGCCGAGAGACGGAAATACAACCCCTGAATGTGGTAGGACAAGAGCTTTCTCTGTCACCCTCAGAACAGCTTCACGCGAGAAGTTTTCGCTTGAAAGTTATCCCTCTGTCAGTTGGCGTCGCAATTTCAGTATGATGAATATAGGGGTTGGTGAAAGGGAATATACACGCGCATATCCTTTTGCAACCCTTGATGTGTTTCGAGTCATCTTGTAATGCCTTTCCTTATTTTAATTGAACCATTAAGATCTTTACTTTTTATATAACGTT
>JAUESI010000038.1:5740205-5763142 GCA_032275145.1 Synergus laeviventris | reverse complement strand
GCTCGTGATTCTTTCTAAAGTTATTATAACTTATTTTTTTAAGTGGTTTAAATTCAGTGATTGTTCACCTATAAAAAGGATTAATTGTGCTATCTTATGTGACCTTTCCCCGCTGTCTGAGAACGATAGTCGGCGTAGCTTCCGGAGTCTACATCTGTGGTAAGTTTCTAAACTTTTCTATATATTTTTTTATATGTATATTCTAATGACTGGTGTGTACGAATTGACTCGGTTTTTTAAATATATAGGCGATTTGTTGCGATTTCAAAAAATATTAATAAAATGTAATGGATTTTACAAAATATGTAGGGATTCCCTAAGATTTTAAAAGTTGAAAAAGAGTTAATAAATTTTAAAATAATTTCAAAAGATTTCCAAATAATCTCGACAATGTCAAGAGATTTTTAAAAGTTTCAAAATCCATAAGAACTTAGTCTCTAAACTTCAATCATTGGAATTTCACTGATTTACAGATAAATTATACTGATTTATATTTATTTATATTTATAGTTATGCTAAGAATTAGTGGAACTTGACTGATTAAATTTTAGAGAGCATTCAATATTTTTTACTGTGTACGGCTGACCATATAATGTTTCTTCTACTCGCTGACTTTTAGTACTTTCTGACTTTTTATGGGCCAATAGCTTTTCTACCTGTTTCTACTATAGGAAAAAATATTTTAATGTTCAAAACAACATAACTTGTAATTTGACTGAAATGTGTTTTGCCAACTGAGTTTCACTGATTAATTTCAGTAGGAATTTAATTATAACAATCAGTGATATTCCACTGGTATAAATGACTGAAAAATTTTTACTGATTAGATTTAGTGATCTATTTCTCTTTTGATTCAAATGTTTAAGATAAGAAGCCAATTTTATTTTATTAAGAACAGTGAAATCGGTTAACAGTATTAAAAAATTGAAAAAATGGTTACTGCAAAAACAGTAAAATATGACTGAAGTTTCAGCGATTTTGAATTTAGAACGGAGGAATGAAACACTAAAATAGGCTAATGTTATCGAATTTAATTAACTCTAGGGTTTGCAATGTTTTTTTTGACATCGTGGAAACTGTTGGGTGTCCTTCCGAAAAGGTCAAACGTCCGATTTTCTTGAAAATGTTTATACCTATATATTTTGATGCGCTGATTACATTTTTTGTTGCAAGAATTTTATTCCATGAATGATAGTTTCTAAGAAAATCAGTGGTACATAGATTTTTATTTGCTATTTTGTAAATTTTATTTTTTAGTTTTTTATATGATTAACGATTTCCATTTACTATTTCCGGTATATCCCTTTATCATTTCGCTTTACCATTTCCTTTTGGCATTTTCCTTTGCCATTTCCCTTGACTATTTCCTTTTACCATGATTTCCCTTTGCCATTTTCCTTTACCATTTTTTTTTACAATTTTCCTATACCATTTCCTTGTAACATTTTCCTTCACTATGATTTTCGTTTAGAATGATTTCTTTTTAAAATGGGAAGAGTCAATATATTAATGGTTTTTTTTACTAACATCGGAGTATCTTTAATGTCTCAAGTGTCCGCCTCAGATTTGATTCTTTCTGAAATATATTTTAGAGAACTAAAAAATAAGGTACACGTATTTTTTTATACGTGCCCAAATTCATATTTAAGGGATGAAATCACCTTTCAAAGTTTTCCAGTAATTACTTGCGAAATATAATTATTTTCAGTGAAGTTAATTATTTAGAAAGCAGTGTAAACATTGCTTAGACTAATATTATGTGAGTAGACTTCAGTAAAATATTTATTTTCCAACCATCAACCCCTTATACGAGAGGGGGGGTTAACTACCCCTTGTATTTTCATTCAAGTCAAATTTTATTTTTTTAATGATTAATGAAGTGATATAACAAAAATATAAGACTCTACATCTTTTTACACTCCATTTCAGATTAAAAAGGGTAAACTACCCTTAATTAAAATTTTTATTTTCTTAAACTTTTTAAGAGTTGCCGTTTAATGGCCGTAGTTGAAATTATCTTCAGGACAGAAAACATTGTGATAATAGAAAATATCGCAGTCTGCCTGCATGAGGCATCCCCATTCTAATTCAATGGGGGTAAACCATCCTCAAACCATGTTTCACATTCATATTGTAGGAAGTAAATAAAATAAACTGTCCAATTTCGTATACCATAATAATTTATTTGCAACACTTAAAATTCTTCATGAATGTGAAACATGCTTTGAGGGTGGTTTACCCCCATTGAATTAGCATGAAGTAACTCATGCAGGTAGACTGCGATAAGATAATTTCCACTATGACCACTGAAAATTATATTTCGCAAAATTATTCGAAAAATTTCAAGAGTGATTTCATCCTATAAAATATGAATTTGGGTACGTATATATAAAAAAATAGGTGTATCTTATTTTTAAGATCTCTAAAACATACTTCAGAACGAATTAAACCGAGGACACTTGGGTAACCTTCCATCTGAGATAAACGGAAAAAACCATGATTTTTATGGTTTTTTTAATGGTTTCACCAGGAAAAGCAAATTTCCGCGAATTCTTACTATCACCTTAATTCGTAATGAGCGCAACAATATACATGGTATAGGGAGTTTCAAAGAAATTGGAGGTTTGACTTTTTCGGAAGTATATATCCAAAATTTTTGATAAAGTTAATAAATCTGTGTTCTAAGAGTTGAATCCCCTAAACCCAATTCGAATGTTGAAAAGCGAGGTTAGTCAATAAAGCGATTTAATTCAATCATTACACTCTCAATCTGCTCGACCTTTTTATTATCCCTGATTCTCCTCAGTTATTCTTTAATCGTATAGCGAGAACATCCGTGACACTTGATATTCTCGGAATTTATTGTATCCGGGGCTAGTTTACAACAAACGGAGGTTGATTTGACAAAGCCGCAGGTCCATTTATACGAGTGAATATTATAGGGCACAGTTGAGGGGCGGCTTGTTATCCGCTCATTGAAGTTAAGCACGGGGCTAAGTGTGCGGGGCAAGAGGGCGGTCTCCACCGGTCTAGATACTGTAGGTAGACGTTTTGAGTCTAGATAAGGAAAAGGGAAAGGGATGTGAGGGTGGCGGGTGTTGCAGAGCCAGCCAATCGGAGGCCAGATTGTTGCCGAGGTAACCGCGAGAGGATTGCAAGAGATTATTCGACCGAGATTGAAAAGTTAGTGTGGAGTGGCGGGGAATATTGCAGGCGAATTCCCCACTTTGCAGATGGGGATAAATTCAAATATGTATTAGTATATATATGAGAGCAGTTTGAGAGCTAATACGCCAGGCTTGCTTGTTTAACGGCGATGCTCATCATTCTATAGCATTTGTTTTTTGCTATAGGTTTTTCAAGATTCACGTTAACAAAAATTATATATTAAACTTGATGATAAAATCTTTAAGAACATTAGTTAACTGGTTATTATAATCAACGAAAGTAGAATTACAAGTGCGTCCTACTTCTAGATTCCTATTACCAACATGTACCCACTGCTAGAATTAATTAATGATTACAGTCTTCACATTTATTATCGTTAAAAAAGGTGAAAAGGGGATTTTTTAAATGAAAATAGGTGTAGAAACTAGAGATAAAAAATTACCTAAGATTCGTGTCAATAAAATTTAAATTAAAAATTCAGGAGAAACTCAAAGGTATTCAAAAAGAATCCAAAGAATTCTATAGAAATCGAAAGAGCTTTCAACAAGTCAAGGCGAGTTCAATACAATTATTATTGAAGGTGAATTCGAAGAATTTTAAACGATTTTAAAAGATTTCTTTTGCAATTGACAAGACTTCAAAATATTTTAAACGATTTTAAAGAATCTCAAGCGATTTAAAAAGGATTTTAAAGGATTTCAAGAGTGTTAAACCGATGTAAAAAGATTTTTGAATTGAAGGTATTTTAAACGATTTAAAAAAATTTCAAGGTATATATCAACAGATTTCAACAGATTTTAAGGTATTTTAAAGGATTTTTAATGAATTCAAAATATTTTCATGATTTCCAAGCAATTTCAAGCGATTTAAAAACTTTTTGGAGATTTCGAAGATTTTAGGTTTTCCATTGGGCTGAAATTTCAGATGTCTACTCAGACGAATTTTTTTCTTCATCAAAGATTGCTCATCAACAATTAAAAATATTGTGTGAAGAAACACTTCCCATACTTTCTATTGCAATAAACAAGTTATTGTAAATAAAATCAATTATTTAGTGAGAATTTTTGAAAAAAAAAAGGTTCGTCTGACAAGAAAACATTCCGAAATGTCAGGAACCGATTTTAATGAAACTTTGCTAAATTGTAGAGGACAAGAAAATAAAAGATACGTATTTTTTTTTATCTGCTGATAAACACTTTGAAGGGGCGATATTAAATACAGCATTTGAATCTACAAGGGTTGCATCTCTTATTTTTTATAAGGGTAAAAGTGTTTTCTTTTTAACTTTTTTCTCCATAAAATTTCTAAGAAGCGTCAAATATTTATAAAAATAATTTTATTCTAAAGAAAATAAGATTCTCAAGTTGACGTGTTTCGGTATTTTTCAGAAAAATGCATTTCAAGAGGGCAAACTACCCCTTTGTTTGTATTTTTTACTTTTACTTAAAAAATTCTCTACATAAAACTAAAGTAAGTGTATTTACATGTGGTAACTCAAAATAATGTTTACATTTTGGTATAAACACAAATATAGCGGTTATCGCAGCTTAGGGTTTAAACTACCCCTAGATAATGTGTTCGTAAGGATCTAATTGTAAGTATCACTAACCAATTCCAATGAAATTTTGCTTTGTAGAGGACAAAAAAATAGTATATACAATATACATCTTTTTTTTATCTGTTGATAAACACTTTGAAGGGGATAAAACCACCCTCAAATACATTTTTTCACGCTATCTGTGTTTATATGCAAAATTGTTTTTCTTATTATCCATATCTCTTCCATATTTCTTATAATTTACTTAGAATTCATAATGCTTTAATTTTTAATATAATTAATATTAATAATATTCATTTATAATATTTTTTAGAATATTATTTAAGTAGAGAAAAAAGTTTTAACAAAAAGCAACTTTTACCCTTATAAGAAATAAGGCATGCAACCCTCGGAGATCCAAATGTCGTATTTAATATCGCCTTTCAATAACAAGCAATCTCCAATAGGATTTAAAAAAAAATTGCATAGAAACAGAGATAACTTGAAAAAACTATTTTTAGGGGTGGTTTTGACTCTTTGAAAATGTTTATCGGCAGATAAAAAAATACGTATATCTTTTTTTTTTGTCCTCTACAACATTATGTAGGGGTGGTTTAAACCCTAAGCTACGATAACTGCTATATTTATGTTTATACCAAAATTTAAACATTATTTTGAGTTACCACATGTAAATACACTTACTTTAGTTTTTGTAAAAAATGTTTCAAGTAAAAGTAAAAAATACAAGAAAAAGGGTAGTTTACCATCTTGAATTGCATTTTTCTGAAAAATACAGAAATGCGTCAACTTGAGAATCTTATTTTCTTTAGAATAAAATTATTTTTATAAATATTTCACGAATCTTACAAATTTTATGGAGAAAAGTTTGAAAAAATAAACGTTTACCCTTATAAAAAATAAGGGACGTAATCCTAGAAGATCCAAATGCTGTATTTAATATTGCCTTTCAATAACAAGCAATCTCCAATTGGAATGAAAAAAAAATTGCATAGAAGCAGAGATAGCGTGAAAAAAATGATTTTGGGGGTAAACTTTGTAGGTGAAAAAAGATGAATAGATGACAAACTTCAATTAATTTTTAGACTAACAAATCTACAGAAAAAAATGTGAATCAGTCCTTTTCACTGATTGAATTGTGCAGTTAAAATATCCTTAGCTAATATACCTCAAATCAATATTTAGAGTGTGAAGTAAGATTTAGAGTGAATCTGTTTATTAGTGGAGTTTCCATAAATAAAATAAAAAAAAAAACTTTAGCGCAGATATGAATACTGCAAATTATATCGAGTCTCGTCAGAGGTGGGTCGAGTGTTAAGGACACGTTGGAAATGTTTATTTTTTCGCATCCCTACACGTATGTCCTTACTTATGAATTAAGCCGAGGCTACTAGAGATTTTCTGACACGTACATAATTAATTCCTATACCTGCACGTTGATACTCGTGAGATTCGTTCCCGGATTATCTGTGTCAGAACAAAAAAATAATGCAAAACAGGTTGATGAGCGAAACCGTGTATATACGAAGATATGAAAAATACGAGAAAACCTCTTAGGCCATAGACAGGGACAGAGGACGTAAGCTTGCCGACGTGGAAACGCAGGATAATTACTACTTTTTCATCTTTTAATTACGCAGTAATTAATTGAAATGTTTCCCCGTTCGCGAAGGCACTCTAGCAAAATGAGACTAAAAAGCCTTCACCGCGAAACGAATTCCTTCTTTTTTCTGTTTTTGTTTAAATAAGGTTTTTACTGCTGCGATGACTTCTCAAAAACTTATCCAGACCTCGCGGATATTATACCGATTTATTATTCCTTGGAGATTTTTGCAGTGCGCTCACTCGCAACGAGTGTCGTTCGATTTTTCACACGGCGCCGTCAAAATTGGCTCGGAAGTGTGGGATATTATGAAATAATGGGCTCTGTGAATCTGCTTGGATAATCGCGATCATTAAATCTCAAAATATCTAATCTCTCTAGATCTATGTTATGAATGAAAATGAAGAATCTGTATATTTTAATAGGGGCCAGCCATAAACCACGGGGACAGTTTACGGGGGAGGGGTTTATGGCAAAATTCTACGCTTGTCTACGTGAGGGACCGGGGGGGGGGGGGAGCTAAAATTCACGTGGATATGTGATGCGTGTAAACTTGGCACCACACTTTTAAAATTTCGATTTTTTTTTAGTTTTGACATCCTTTTGAATAGTTCTATAGTTCCTAATACTTTTTAGAAATAGCTCCGGCGTATAAATACTCTAAAAATCGATTTTTAAAAAAGGGGAGGGGGTTAAGTTCACGTTTCCCTGTCTTGCCCTGCCTTGCCTTCCTTTTCTTATCCAATTTCGTATGCCATAATAATTTATTTGCAACACTTAAAATTCTTCATGAATGTGCCCCATGCAGGTAGACCATTAAACGGCAACTCTTACAAATGCGGTTTAAGAAAATACAAATTTTAATTAAGGGTGGTTTCTCCTTTTTAATCTGGAATGGAGTGTAAAAAGATATAGCGTCTTATATTTTTTTTATATTACTTGAAAATACTGGGGGTAGTTAACCCCGGTCTAAGTAATGTTTACACTTCCTTCTAAATGATTAACTTCACTGAAAATTATATTTCGCAGTAATTATTCGAAAACTCTAAAAGGTAATTTCATCCCCTAAATATGAATTTGGGCACGTATAAAAAAATACGTGTACCTTATTTTTTAGTGCTCTAAAACATACTTCAGAACGAATCAAATCGGAGGCGGACACTTGGGTAACCTTCCTTGTAAGCTGGACAATTTTCACACAGGAAATATTTTTAAAAAATTAGTTATCTAAATTACAAAATTGAATTGCAATTTTCAATCCTATTCTATTCAAGCCTTCTTATCGGGATGGTTATTTTAAACTTTTCAACACTTCGTTATTCGCGTCGACATTGCTGGGCTGGGGCTACTTGACAAGATGAAAAAAACAATGCAGTATGACTTTCCCTTTGTGAGAGACTTGTCCTGCTACGTGCAATTGTTCTCCTATTGTTTTCGCCATTGTTCCCGGTAACTCTTTCGCGGTAACGAGAAGGAACCTCAATTAGAACGGTTTGAGGGCTTAAACGCCCAGAGGCTGCCTAGTTTAAAGAGTCTAGGGTAGCTGTGCATTGGAGGTACACAGTAGGAATAATGTAATGTAATTAGGAAGGTACAAACGAATTCTAAACCCAAAGTATACAATTATTTTCAAAACGTACTAAAATTCTATGTTTAAAAACATCTCAAATATTTTAGAAGATTATAACTCAGGAGTTCATAGTTAAAATGGAAAATAATGGAAAATTGGGTGAAATTTTCTACTGGATATCAAACTGTTTCTATTTTTTTATTAAAATATGAATTTACTATTATTTTTAGCAGGAAATGATCATGTCAATGGCTTTATCGAAACGATTCGTGCAGCCATCTGTTAGGAAAAGCCAGGGACTAGATTTCTATAAAAATCATTTTTTTATCCTCTAAAATTTTCCTTATGAATATATTGATAATTACTAAAACGATTCATATAGTGAATTCGAGTAAAACCTTTAAAAAAATTACAAGTACATTATAAATATTTATATGCTAGATTATAATAAATCTGAACTAAGATAGTATATATATATATGTACTCATTTATTTAATTATTTATTTATTCTAATTCATATTAGAGATATGATTAAAGAATCAACATGAATATGAATTTTAAATCACAGTAAATCCTGGTTTTATAAGTCACATCCGTATTAAATTCTTTAAACCAGTAGACGTTTTCATGCTTTTTTCAAAATTCTAATACATCGCGATTGGGAATTAAAAATAAGCCCTTCTTTACTTTATTAAATTTAATGAATAACTAATTATAAAATAAGTTGAAAATATTCTTAGATTCATTTCCTACATTTCACAAAACTTTTCATCATATTTAAACTAAAATATCAAAAAACTATACATAATTAAACTATACCAGAGACAACTTAAATTTTGATCGCCTTGAATGTCCGAAAGAGCTCCTGTACTCTTTAAAATCCAAAATTTATTATATATTTAAAAACAGGAGATGAAAAGGTGCAAGAAACAAAAATTCGATACGTTTTCAACATAGTATTCGAGGAGGTAGCCCAATTCAATGTAAAATCGATGTCCTCACTTGACTATCGAACCCCCAACGCGCAGACGTCATTTTCAGGACACCCTTGTCCTGGTTCTGTTTTCCTGAAGCCGTACCGTTTGAATCGTCTTCAAGCGACTCTTAAGCACTCGACTATTATCGTATCATATCATGACAAATCTCTTCTGGCAATTTAGAATGGCCAAATGCGTGAAATTGCCGCTTAATAGGGAATTCCGATCGCTTGTTTCGAAAAACTACCCTCATTCGTGACACGTTTATATCTGCATTACAAGGCTATCAAGATACAACCCCTCCCTATAGCTACTAGAATAAATAACAGTACGGAACATCCTCTACCCTCGACATAGCGTCCTGTTAGAAAAACAAGTTTGTGCTTTGAAGCTCAATTTAAAATAAATCCTGTTATCCCTGTTAATGAGAGTAGCAAACGCGAGATATCAATCTTTTATCCATTATAACTTCTTAAATAGAATTCTATTTCCAAGTCGGAGTTCTTGTTTAAATCAGAAGAGGGTGCATCTTACGAAGATTTAATGTTTTTGAAGAATTAGGATATTTTTCTTAAAAGGAAGCAATTCTTTCTATTAGAGCATTCATTAAAATTCATGTACTAAATCTAAGTCTCTTTTAAAAATATCCTTCCAAGTTTTTGTTAGCAAAATAGTGAAAGTATTGCGAAACTTAGTTTATTTTGCCTTTGTCTTTTTTAGATATTAGAAAAGCCTTAAGAATTTTGAAGAAAAAATATTTTCGCATCAGGATGAACAATTGATCGATGGGGTGAATGAATTAGAAGTATTTTTAAATAAGTAACTAAATTCTATGTTCCCCTGGTGGAATGGAAACTCTGTTTCTTCTTCCAGGATGGAAAGGTAAAAGCGGACAATAAAATCCTAACCAAGCCATCCACGAGTTATAGCTTCCTGGTGGTGGGAATGCTTCTGGCGTAACATACTTGACGAATGACAGACGTTGACGAATCGTTCTCGAAAATCCACTTTCTAATTCAAGAAAGAAGAAGAAATAAGTTACTATTATTTGATTTTAATTCACGATTCTAAGCCTCGAAAATACGATACTCGAATGCTGAAAAAATATCCATCATGTCACAGTTTGCGCAATTCACCATTTTTCTAAAAAATTATTGAAATTAATTATCTTTTTCGATTTTTGTAGTCGTATTTTATATTATAATAGAAATGTGTCTAATAGAGCGAAAACATGTTTATCGTTTGAATAATTTTTGCGTAAAACGAGGAATTGGAAATTAATCTAAAAAATTCAATCTTTTCATTTTACTCCGAAAGTATTAGAAATACAGATTTTTTCTCTCTATACCTATAATTAAATTTGAAAAATAATTAGCTATACAGAGTGAAAAATATTTAATTATCATATTTTCGAAGTAAAATGAAGAAATAGAAGGGGTCACTTGAAAGCCCACGAAACTTCTAATTAAATATTTCAAATCGATGAAGTAAAGTGGAGGTTTTCATTATTAACAAAAATCTAAAATATTTATCAAAATTAAGGAATCCTATATATTGCAAATGTGCACGCACATAAGGATCAGATTCTTCATTCTCTCCTGATATAGAAGCTTTTGATTCACTTCGAAGTCCTTCGTCTAATTTCTGCTCTAGGTCAATCATATAATGAACCAATTATCTCTCGAATAACAATGAATTCACTCAACGATTACGATATTGTTAATTCATCCATGGATAATTGAATCTTTAATGTTGAAATTTTAAAAGTAATTCTCATCTTAGAGAATTGAAACTCAGGCTCTCTAATATGAATTGTTGAGCAATTAAATTTACGATGAAAAGATATGAATATAGGGTAATTTAGTGAGGAAAACTAGGAAGGAAAATGTCCTTAGAATGTACGGAACGAGTTGAACTAGCGCGTACCCTTGGAGACCAGGTGACCAGGAAGATAATGGTACAGAAGGATGCCTTTTGCAAGGATGCTGGTGTCCTGGCACCACTTAAAGGATTTCCACGTGTTGGTTCACAGTCTACCATACTCTTAGCATTGATTTCTATGGTGGATTTTCTATGTGTGGTAAACCTGATGGTAAATCAAACTTTGCTGAGCAATATACTTATGAGAAACTGTGCGACCTCCCTGTGAGTCTAGTGTCCTAAGCTCCGACTTCCTGTTTACTTCCGGTGTCTCTTTGGTCCTTGTATTTTAAAAATAATCTGTTCGTAACAAAAGAATTAAAAAATTTTAATTGAGGGCCCGGTTGCAATAATACACTGTTCCGCATTATAAATAAATGGTTCAAGAAATATATAAAACACCAATGTTTCCTGTCAAACATATAGTGCTATATAAGAAGAATTTTAACTAAATGTGGTCGATGGATTTTCGTTCTTTCATGGCGTATTTTGTTATAATTCTAAAGAGAAGGGAAGGTCATCGATTTATCGATAGCCTTTGTGTTAGCATTCAACCATTAAATTGAAAACCAATTGTTTATAATGACATCAAGAAAGTTCAAAAGCTTTCGAAACTCTCCCTAGTTGAATCTAACCAACAGCAGAGTGATTGCTAATAGATTTAATTGCCTCAAACGTGAAGCATATTTCCGGATCAAGGATGCATGTAGCGAGGAAGTTCGTATGGACGAAATTCTCATCCTGCGCAAGATCGAATAATGCTAATCGTCACAAATACTACCCATTTCTCACATTATGTTTGCAGTTATAGGAGATTTGAAAATAATGAATTAGTTTAATTAAACAAAACAGCTTTAGTTAATTTATAAAAAAAATGCTGTTGAATTATTATGTCAGGGGAAATTAAAAAAGGAAGAGAGAGAATGTGTGATAAATTCTGACGATTACGCAGCGTGACGTGGCGACAACAGAATGTTTCGCGTACGAGGATCACAGAATCCTGCAGGAGCAGAACGTTTTCATCCCCTAATTCACCCCGCGCAGGATTAATATTGCAGTGTAATATTTGCAAGCTACGGCAAGCCAATCCATAACAGAAGAAAATAACCAACCAATATATTAGAATATATTGAAACGAAAATTTGATGAATTAACCTTTATGTCAATTTTTTGGGGATAAATCGAATATCTTTTCATTAAAAACAACAAGATTTGAAACTAATCGAATGTTGTGTGATGAAACACGTGACATCCTAATTTCAATGCACTCTGAATTCAAAAAGTCGATCCAGGTGAAATTTGCAAGCTTTAAAACTTTAAAATGTGTTCGGAAAATTTCCAAATTCAAAGCTTTCAACTTTGAAGAAAAAGTTAAAATGGGTCCTAATGTAGACCTTTTTTAATTTTATTGATTCAGATTAACTTGAAAATTAGATTTTTTTTAAAGTAGATGAGCTTTGACTTTGGAAACTTGAATTTATTTTTAACGAAAATAAGTTTTTAATCTCTAATTCAGATTTATTGAGGGATTTGGTTGCCAATTTTAATTTAAAGAGTACTTAAACTACTCTTCTCTTATTTTTTTATATCAAAGAAAAGATAGATTCTGGTTCACGAATTTGATCAAAAACACGAGGATCTGATTCGTCGAAGGGGTCGAATTCGATCTGAGAAGCTTTAATTTCCGGCGGAAGTTGAGATATCCTCGGTAGTGCATTCGGTGCCGCTTTTATCAAACACGCCTCGATTTTCTCCCTTACAATCTTTTCCTTTGCATTTCCGTCAATCACTTGAGCTGATTCTCCCGCATACTTTTTCATTTCATTGACATTTTCCTCGTACTCGCAAACCTAGGATTCAATTTTTTCAGTGTAAGAAATAATATATATATAATATGTAATAATATTATTTTCTTAATTCTCTTAAATATTAAAGAAATGTCTATTTTCACCGAATCAAAAAATCTTACATCCTGCTCTACGGTGCTTCGATAATCTCTTGGATGAATTCCCAATGCCCCACTAACAAGATTTTCACCAGTATTTTTTGCAGTTATTATATTATGTTCGCTTCCTGTAACTACATTATATCGACGAGAGACTAATCTTTCCCGAAGAGTGTATCCATCCACGTCCACAAAAATTACTCTAAATAATTATAATGATATTAATTAAGATCCGACCTAATATTAAAAAGTATCGCTTAGAAGATACAAAATAGGAATTAAAACAACAAAGTAAATCCTGTCATTGTTGTCTATTTTTAGAAACATTAGAAACATTTTTTCACATTATTGGTAAATTGAATTAATAAAAATATATTAGAATTATTGTTAGTATTACCTATTAGGAGGAGTAGCCAATTGGTCTAAAAGTTTGAAATCCTCAACTGTAATTGGATATCCTGTCAAAACCCATCCAGTCCTCATACAATCTCTCTCCAGAATACGATTCTGCAAAAAATGAATAATTTTTGTCAAGCTGATTATTTACCAAAAAAAATATAGGTGCATAAAGTATAATAGGTATAATGAGTTTTCATATTTTAATACTGACCTCAACAATCTGAATTCTAATTCCAGAATCAGGTTTTGTGCCCCATTTATGCTCGTATTTCCGAACAGCATCTCCTAAAGGTGTTTGTTGTAAACGACATTGATCCAGAATGTAATTAAAGTCAACTGTGAATAAATATTTTGGTATCAATTAATATTTTCAAGCAAAACTATAAAAGCTAGGAAGTAGGAGGCAAAAGTTAGATGCAAAATTAATTAAGGAATAACTCTAAATTGATAGTTTTAAAGTAGAGGAGGAAAAAGGGAACTTGAATCGATTCTTATCTACCATGAACAATCTTATATCGCTGAGATAAATATTTGGCAATAGTATAACATCTGGAGCCTCGGGAGCCAATTAAAACAATTCGAAAAACCGAAGGAGCTCCGCAATTTTTATTTACTTTCGCCAAAATAGCACAATCTCTGCCAAGATCTTCCACTGATCTTCCACCGATTTCTACTTGCTGATAGAATTAAATATTTAATCAAATAAATTTCAAAATTAAAAACGTTTAATGTTTTCTTACTCTATTTTTTTTAATTTCTTAAAAAGGGAAGATTCTTGATTACTTATTTAAACTCACTATTAATAGATTGGAATAAGCATTTCTTATACCAAGAATCTTTTTTCTATACTTTTTCTCTTCTAAATTTGTATAACGTGCATAATGACTTTTAGAAGGTGGATGAAAGTTATTTACTGCATCACTCAATTCTTGATATTCTATAGTTAATAATTAATAATTAATAATTAAAGATGATTCGAATATGTAATCATTATGAACTCAAAACTATTACCCAACGCAGAGTTAATAATCTCGATTACATGAGTTGGAATAACGCCAACTCGCTGTAAAGCCAGAGCCTCGGTTCTTGTTCTTGGAATATCTTAATGAAATAGAAATGTTACTATTTGTAATTTGGCGTAAAAAAAATGTCTGTAATAAATGTCTTTAGCAAGACAGTTCTAAAATATATCACAAATTGAATTATAAATAATATATATATTACTAATTTTATAGTATTTTAAAAATCAAATTACTAACCAACAAGTACCCAACCAGAATCATGAATCATTCCTGTTCTTAAAATTTTCCTCATACTTAAAGCAATATCATTGGCATCTTCACATTTTTCTTCGATTTTCTGAAATTTTAATTATATAATGTTAATAAATCTGCATAATTTTTTGCAGTATGTATTATTTGTTTATTTACAGGGAATTATATTATGTTACAATACAATTGGATAGGAATCATTTTAATTGAGTACTTATCTGGTAAAATCCTAAAAATATTTCATTATTTATAGCCTTGACAAATATAGACACATGAATTAAAACTTTTCTCACAAATTACCGTTTTATGAACTTGACGAATATCATTTAGGGTCACTAGGCGAACACCTAATTCAGTGTGTAGACTTTCAGCCAATTTCAATTTATCTAAGCGCATAAACGTCTCTATCATTAGATAAAATACATATAGTTTCCTATCAAACGTATATAAAGTTACCAAATTCAGGAGGTGTGAGCAAAATAATCCTTGGAACGTCGCGTTTTCGAGCTGCATGATGCAGACATTGTTTTAAATACAGTATATGGTCTAATGGTTTTTTAATGACTAATTCTGTCGCCAATTCCTATAATTTTGTATTCAATTTAAAAACTGATAAGTGATCAATTTTTAAAGCGAAATAATAAAAAATAATTTGAAATAACTCACATGGAAAAGTTCATATATCCTATGTTTTTCCATATATGGTACAAAACGCGCCGGAAGAGTCAGTCGTCTTTTTAAAGCATCCACAGCTCCTAACATACCTGCGTTTCTTTATTTGATGGAACTAATCGAATTCTAATATTTCACCTCGCATTTGACAATTCCATTTCGGGCCAAAGGAGTGAAGTTTGCAAGGGTTTTAAATCGTTTCAAATCATTTTAAAAGAATCGATCGTTATTGTTTTTTCTTTGCAAGAAGAAAGTAATAATCCAATCTTTTTGTTTTTAATTTAGGATAGTTGAATCAACTAATAAAACTTGTAACTAAGTTACAGATTCCATTGGTCGGAACAAGAAAAAAATTTTTTTTAAAGATATACGCAATAAAATGTAATAAACATTAAAACAATACAAATAAACATAGTGACGGCTCTCTTCTTATAGTTCCCCTTTTCTTCTGGGGCTCTTCGACATATAGTCTCTTCGTTATCTGTACCTAATAAAGTTTCCTCAGTCAATAAAAAATTAAAAAAAAAATGTAATGAAATAATTTCTCTTAAATTATTATTTAATTTCATCAAGGGGACAATCTACAATCAACAAATTTTAGAGAGGCAATGTTTGAAAAATTTTGTTTTCATTTCATCAGGAAAAGATTTGTTGCGAAACTTAAAAAGTATAAGAACTTTCAAGATACGATTTCTGGCTGTCTATAGTGATTCTGTATAAAAAAATTCTTGGTTCTTTCCAAGATTTTTTTTTATTTTAAATATAAATATTGTTAATAATCAATTACAGTATTGCTGCAGCACCTTGCCAAACAAATAGTGATTCCAACTTTGCTTTTTATTCTCACTTCTCTAGTTTCTATTATAAATACTCAAATCTAAATTCCCATTTCATTTTTCGAATGAATTGGAAATACTCCGTTCCTCTTTTATTCTACTAATAATTCGGGGAATAAGGATACGTAGATTGAGTAATATTTTAATTACTAAATTAATCAATAATCGAATCCATAATCACAAATTGTTCAGCATACACAGTGCAGAATATTTTTTATAGATAATTTACTATGTGAAAATATAAAGCCTCTTTGTTATTACGTTAACTATTTAAAAAATGTAATTTTCTTAAGTCAACATTTCTCAAAAATATTCGAAAATACGTATTGTTAGCAATTTCTTATTTGAAGAACCTTGCTCCTTATAGCAAATTTTTTTTAAACAGTAGAGGAATTCTAAGGCCAATTGACAAGAAGTTAGAGAGTATAGACTATCCCCTTAAATTATAGTTCTCCTCTTCATTTGGAGCTCTTCGGCATATAGCCTCTTCTTTTCCTATCTAGCGAACCGATTTTTGTTCTAGTTTCGTCATTCAAAATTTTTACTTTAATTAAATCAAGTTTCTAACCACGATTTAAAATTAATTTGATTAAAAGAGCTTTTTTGCAACAATTATTTACGTTCTAAGCTATTTAATTAAAATTTAATTCAGTTTAAATTGAATTTATAGAATAGAACAAGACTAAACAAATGAACATAAGTATTGTAAAATTCGAAAGCAACCTTTTGCTTTTTTCAAGTGTTCATTCACACGTGTAAAATTATAAATTCATAATAGCCGTCACTACGTGATTTGTAACAGTAAATTACAACCTACTTCCGTATGTCAATTTCGAATTATGAAATTTGCTTTGCGACATGATAGACCTTTTTATTTCAATTAGAGGCTTCCTTCTTGATGATAATATTCATCACAAAAAAATTTCCTGAATTATTAAAATTTCTCCCCTTTGCTGCATGGAAATTAGCACAAAATAGTTAACTCATGATTGAAATGAAATAATTTGAAATAAAAAGGTCCAGTGGAGAGCAGGAGGGATTTCAAGTGGACTCACCATCGTAGCACCAGCTGGAACAAAAAAGATATATGGATTGATTAAGTAAATAATATATATTCTATCATAGGATATTTATTTTTTATTGTTATACTAAATTTATACCTCGATATTTTGCACTTTCACAGTTTCTGCATCAACTCCCCGAATTCCTGTATCTGCTTTCTATAAAGATCCGCAGCATTTCCAGGGTTACAATATCCCATTTTTCACCTAAAAAATTATACCTTTTAGAAAATTATTTAAAACCTTCTTCAAAATAATTTTCTTTTACTTCCAAATAGTTCGCTTTTTTGTTTGAATTGAACAGAAACTGCAAAAATAAATTAGAGACGCAAAATGTCCATAAAAATCATTCGTAAACATTCGCTAAACACTCGTATATAAATTCCAAATTTAAGAAAAACTTAAGATTATTTCAATATTGAAATCAGGAACAAATCCTGTTTTGAAAAAAAGAAAAACGCGATAAATTAAGATTTCAATTAGTAATCCTAATTAATATATTTAAATTAATTATTTTACTATTTTGTTTTGTTATCTTTGTTACTAAATTTAAGAAATTGCTGTGGATATTTTACCAAAAGAAAATAAATCTTCTTGTCACGTATGTCTGGTAAACTTAATAAAATTCTGCTTCAATTTCATCGAATCTTACCATTTTACTTCTCTACTAGAAAATACGCTTTTAATTTGAAATAAATAAAAAAAATAAACAATTCTCAACGATTTTTAACATTCTCCTCGACCACTCCGCACCACTGTAGCGCGAAATCTCTGGAGAAATTGTTGTATTTTATCAGTTAAGTTTTCATTGTTAATCCCACCCTTTTTGTGCAAGTTACTGGGAATAAAAGAAAGAACAATTTGAAATGATATTCGATATCACTTTAGGACATCAGCGATAAATGATATCGTAGATTCGTTAAAACTTCCCGAAATTTTAAACGACCGTTAACCGCGAACCCTGTCATTAGCATTACACTCATTACACTGTGTTACACAGTGTCCAGTCACCAGGTCCCATTGTCTCCTACTCCTTCCCCTACTAAATCTACGATATGGTAGGTCGCGAAAATCGATATTGATTGGTGCTTGTAAATCAGTTGCGCAAACCTCCAAAATAAAACATTTCTTTCCTTAGAAAACTCATTCCATAAACTATTTTAATTAAAAACCAATTATTTCTGGTTAATTACTAATCTTAATTACATTTTTCAAGTAGAATAAGCACTTTGAAGGTTATATATTGCTAATAGTAAATTTTTTTTTTCATTAAGATTTAATCTGCTGAGATTTCAGTTTCTAAGGTTCTCCGTAGGTACGAAATTTCAAACATTTCAAATTCATATAAATAAAGAAATTCATTATAACGATCTTCCCTTTCCACTCGCCTGCTCCGCACCGCCGTAGTACGGAATCTCTCGAGAAATCGTACTATTTTATCAGTTTGATTGAGTTTGATTTTCACTGTTACGGAGTACGATCGCGAAAACGGTAAATGGACTTATTGGTCCCAATTTTAACTGCTTTTTAAAATTAATTTTACGATAAATATGATTCAGTGTTTCGCGGACATATTCCTTTTGTACAAATTACAATAAGAATACTAGAAAAAATGTTTGTAAAACTGTCAATATAAATGATTTTTGTTAGGTATGTGTGCATTAATTCCGTAATTGGAAAAATAATTAATCTTTTGTGAAAAAAATTGATGCTAGCAGTTTTTTTATACCGACATTTTTGGAACTATCTTAAATTATTTTAATAAACAATTTTAAGGCAGTAAATTATAAAAAATATATGTTTTTATTTCTAGGAGGACTATTGTTTATTACACAACATACAGCCTTAGAAGAAGAGAGAATTCTCGGAAAACAGATACAGGAATTGGAAAAGTATCGTGGACAATTGGACATATAAATATCCTGTATCTTTGATTAAAAAAATATATACACCAACCACTTAATGAAGCCTTATGTTTTTTGTTAAAAAAAAACACAAAAACATGCATTCTGCTTCAACTGCGATGGTGAGTCTATTTGAAGTCCCTCCTGCTCTCCAATGGACCTTTTTATTTCAAACCAATCCCTTTCAATCATGATTTAGACACTGTTGCTCGAAACTGATATTTAGAAAGTTGAATAATTTAGAAAATTTTTCTCTGCTGAATATTATCAAGAAGGAACAAGGAAGTGACAAATTGAAATGAAAAGGTCTATCATGTTGCAAAGCGAATTTAATGATTTGAATTTGACATACGGAGGCAGGTTGTAATTTACTATTATAACGCATGTAGTGACGGCTATTATAAATGTTCGATTGTTCATCTATAATCGAAAATTAGGTCAAAAAGATATATTTGATCTATTGTCCTTTTTTTAAAATCACCTTACATCAATTAAAATTATATCATCTAGTAAATTAACCAAAAATCGTGATCGAAAATATCAGCAGTCGAAGTGAAATTTCATAATGTAAAGAAATATTTTTTTCATTCCGCTCAAAACCCGTCCCAAGACCTAAAAGAAGAGTGGGACTATTTTTTTTGTCTGATTGTCACAATGTTGATTTTTCTTTTGATTCATAGTTTTTACAGTGTTATTGATTGGATTTAAACAATAATAGATATTTTTTCCTTGTCTAAAACTGCAAATTTAAAATACTTTTACATTACCATAAAAACAAGGAAATTTCAAATTATATGACTAATAAGTAAGCGAATAAGTGAGGGGATATACAATAACAACTCAACAATATTGAACAATGGCCAACATTGATTTATATTAATCACCAAAATGCTTTAATTTACAAAATCTCCGAAGTATAAATTGAACGTGATTTGAACTACAATTTACTTAAAAATTTCAAATTCAAAAATAAAGACTTTAGAAACAAAACTTTAATGAGAGGATGCGTTCTGTACAATATTATTCGCCCGCATATTTACAATACTTTGTAAATTAATTTTTCTGAAATTCATATTTAACAATTAAAACAATGCAGCTCATTTCGTTCCAAATCTGAAATTATTTTAATGGAAAAAAATATTCCACGTTTCAAGATTATTTCCAATCAAATGAAGAATAATTCAAGCTATATAAGATTTTTCATTTTAAGTTAGTAACCCTTTCTACATTCTCAACAACACCTACTATCTTACAAATTACAAAAGTCTGTTAGAAGTTTTCACGGACGATATTGCTTTCTCTTTTATCATTCTTTTTCGAAATAATTAATCAATCATCTTGAAGTACTGCAGCATTGGCAGCTATACTGGGATTATTAATAACTTCACCCAAGCTTTCAAGCAATTCTTTCCTATAATCATCGAAGTTTCCATCGACTTCGGAGATATTCTGATTCTCGATTACATGAAGGTTACACTTTGTTTCTCTAATAAGTCTTTCGTCGTGAGTTACAATAATCACACCGCCTTTGTATTCATCAATTGCTTCAGCTAAAGCATCGATGGATTCGATATCCAAATTGTTAGTAGGCTCGTCGAGAATAACAACATCGGGTGCGTTTAAACAGAGTTCTGCCAAGGCAACTCTTGCTTTCTGTCCTCCAGAGAGATCTTTCATTTGAATTGTGTGAGCGTGGGAACTGAGACCAAAGGTTCCTAACTGTTTTCTCGCTTTTTCGTAAGGCAAGTTGAAAAGTCTCATCAGATATTCTGAAGGAGTTTCTTCTGCTGTGAGATGCTCTCCGGAATGCTGATCGAATCTACCTATCCTCTGTGAAGATGAATAATCAGGAATTAGTTAATTTTATTACTCTCCATTTTTACGAATAAGCTTGGGATAAATAATTATGTATTTAATATTTTGAATTTACCAAACGGTGATTCTTAATTAATTCTCCTTTAAGGGGCGTAACGTCCCCGAATAAAAGCTTTAAAAATGTGGATTTGCCGACTCCATTAGGTCCAACTATGGCGATACGGGAATTTAAGTCAATTCCAAAATCCGTGTCGATGAAAAGAGGCTTCTGTCCTTCGTAAGAGTATGTAACCCCTGAAAAAATACAATTGATGAGAAACAAAATTAACGAAAACCTATTATAACATTCTTTTGTAAATTATTTAAAAACTTACCATGAAGACCAAGAATTGGAGGCTGAAGTGGTGGTGGATCAGGAAAGCTGAACTTAACAATGTAGTCCTTCGGTCTCTGCAACAATTCCTGAACTCCAGAGTCTTCGTTGTCTTCCTTTTTGTGCATTTTTCTATTCTTTTCTTGTTTCCTAGTGAGAACCTCCTTTGTTTTCTTCTCCGCTTGTTTGCTACTCTTTCCCGCAGCCTTGAGGTCCTTTAGTTTCTTTTCCTGCTTTTCAAAAGCTTTTATATTTTCTATTTTCTTCTGCTCGTACATACTCTTAAAACTACTGTAATTCCCCTTATAGTAAAACAGTTTTTGCATGTCCAGGTGAATGATATCCGTACACACGTTATCCATGAAACTCTGGTCGTGAGAAACAATTAAAAGTGTCTTTTTCCACCCTTGAAGGTAGTTATCTAACCAAATGACGGCGTTTAAATCCAAATGGTTTGTGGGCTCATCGAGTAAAAGAAGGGTAGGTTCTATAAAAAGTGCTCTCGCGAGGGATACACGCATACGCCAACCACCAGAAAAATTTTTCGTCGCTCGATTCTGCATCTCATGACTGAATCCAAGACCGGCTAGGATTCGTCGAGCCCGGGGTTCCGCGGAGTCGGCTCCTATTGCTTTCAATTCGTCGTAAACCTGTAGATAATTAATTTTTTAGTTATAATAACAGAAACAAGTCCTAAATTTCCGGTTTCTATAAAATCCCGGTTATTTTTCAGGTCATTAAAAATACCTCTTGGAGTCTTTCTTGCACAGATTCGTCTCCTTCTTCTGCTTTTGCTTCTAGCTTTTTGCACTCCTCTTGTAATGCCTTGCATTTTTCGTCTGCATTTAATACATTTTCTACAGCTGGTGTATCATCGGCTACGACTTCCTGCTCACAATAAAGAATGTCGATGTTTGGTGGAATCGGAAAAGCTCGTTTCTGAATGTGTCGCAATAGAGTTGTTTTACCATGTCTGAAAATTGTTACAATGATTTATTAGTTAATATTTATTTTAGAGATTTTTAAAATTAAAAACAGGTGGTTTTCAAGCAATCAAATCTCAAATAATTTCAACATTCAAGGCTTTTGGATAATTTTAACCTCCAAATTGAACCTATAAATTTTACTCTAAAAATATTATAATTAGATATTCTTTGCGTTTTTGAATAAAATTAAGAAATTATAGAAATAAATGCTTTACAATTTTTTTGTTTTATTATCATCATCAATGTAACATATACTCCTACATACAGAGTTTAAACAAGAAAAATGTACAAATTGCTAACATAATATAAATGCCTAAGTACTCACCCGTTAGGACCAACCAAACCATATCGTCTATTTTGGGCAATAAGTAAACTAGCGTTGGTGAAAAGTTCTTTTCCCTTTGCAGCAATACTAAAATTCTCAATTTTGATATCAACAGCATTATCTAATAGTTGATTTCGTCCTTGAGAAACACTCTGAGAAACGGTAAAATTTGCTTCGAGTTCACTGTGACCCTGTCCACCGGCTTTAGTCATCAACTCCAATGTCTTTTCGTATTCCTGTTGCTTCTTCAGTTTCTTCTTTTCCTTATGCGTCAACTTTTTCACTGGCTCAATATCCATTTCGGATATTTTTTCCGTGATATCGGAATCTTTAACTTTGGTAGACATTCTGGAAACTTTCAGAGCTTCTACCAGAAAATCTTTTTTGAAACAAGCACTAAATAGACAACGTGCTCACGATTTAAAATAACGTTAAGCCACCTAACCTCTGAATTTTGTTGAATACCTATAAAATCGACTCTAATTTACCTTCCTATGACTGCAAATATTGGGGAAATTTAGGAAAACTTTGAATTGTTCTTTGATGATAAATGAAGT
>JAUESI010000038.1:5694715-5725511 GCA_032275145.1 Synergus laeviventris | reverse complement strand
AATATGGCTGTCATTGGAAGATGGTCCTGATTGGTTGCATTTGTTTTACTTGCGCGTGGCGAGACCATGAGTAGTTGGATCATGAGTTGGATCATGGTATCAGAGAGCGTACTGACCACTGAGCGTCCTGAGCGTATATTCGTAATTTCGTATAAGGCCCGAGCGGCCTGAGCACAATCGTGAACTGAATCTATTTAAAATTAATTATAAATTGTTATTTTAATTGAAAATTTTTGTGAGAATAAGGAATACTCAGAACTACTCTAATTACTTTGAATTTAAAATACGGTTGTATTTCTTTAAAAAAGAGTGTAATTTGTGCCAGTTTGGAGGTTATGTTTATGACAACATATATAACTCCTTTAAAAACTTATTACTTAAAGACATTAAACGTGGATTACGTTGTTTTCTTACTGTGATTCAAACAATTTATAGTTATGTCTACTAATTATGGCTTTTGTGACCTTTGCATTAATTATGTCGAAGGTAACAAGAAACGTTTGCGTGAACTTTTGTCAAAAGTTTATTCCAGTAAGTATATATAACATCTTTTTTGAACATTGTTTTGTATATATGTAGTTAGTTTCTTCGCTTTATTTAAAACCCTATCTATTTTTCAGTGGGATATGAAACCGTAGCATTAAATCAGAATATTGACGAAATTGTGTTTGAATCAGAAAAAAAGAAAAAGAAAAAAGGAAGTGTAAGCGAGCCAGTCGTTTATAATTTACCCGTAGCTCTAGAAATAGATGACTTAATCGAAGAATTTAAAGGAAAACTTAATATTTTAACTAGAATTACATTTTCGTATTCTGACCCCGTCAAAACACATACCTTGGTAATTATTTCATTTTATATTCTACAAAGGGAGCCGAACTTGAACTATAAATTGTGTCATCTATTTCTTTCAGAGTCAATCTTCAACCTTTAAAAAATACAACATATTTGCGGTATTGCCAAAAAATAGAAATGCTTTCCAAGTAAGTTAAACTTAAATGAAATCAACGCTTAATTAACTCACATTTCAATATATGTCTTCTTTTTTTACAGCACGCTTGTTCTCAACTGAATGCTGACGTAATTACTTTAAACCCAACTAATTGTGGTTGGAAATTTACTAAAAAATTGTATACACAAGCTATAGAAAGAGGAGTACATTTTGAAATTAAATATATGGACGTTATACAGTCAGCTACTAGGAAATTTGCTATTCACTATTGTCACTTATTTTATACTTTTGGAAAAAGTAAGGTACGTGAAGCTAATTCAGGTGCTCAGTTATCATAATAATGACACCTACTTTGTAAATAATTTTATACTCAAATAATGTGAGAATCAAAAATATATTTCTTCATTTTGTAGAATGTAATAATATCCAGTGGAGCTGATGATGCAAATCTTATCCGGAATCCCTATGATGTAATTACACTGTATCCTTTTTCAAAAGATCTTCAAATTTTTAAAGCTTTAAATATTTAAAATAGATACACCTACAGAATTTCATACAATCCTTAACCAAAATTACTTTAGAGGATCCGTTTTAGGATTAAACGAAGTGAGAGCAAAAGCTTCGATTCTTTGGCAATGCAGAAACCTCATCTTAAAATCTCGTAAGTTCTTTAAACTTTAACCAATCCAGACTAAAAAAAATTTTTATTAACACATCAAACTTATTATTTCCAGAAGGAAGAGTTTATGGAAAAACTATTTTTACAATAAAGACTGACTACGAGGAAAGTTCCTCGGAAGACGATGGTAGCGATAGCGAAGAAGAGAATGCTACTAAGAAAATAAAACTCTGATCTCTTTTGTTAATGTTGATAATTTTTTGTACACATATGTAAATATTGAAATAATAATTGCCATCATTGGACATGGATTTCCTTTTAATTCCAGATAATGGATTTTATACATACACCTGTAAGAATGAATCAAATTTTAAACGAAGGAAAAGATTCGAAACTAAAATATCGTTACTCATTTGAAATAGCTCACTCCAAACATTAGTCACAAATCTCTTTTATTGAAAAAAGTTGTATAATTGATAATTCAGGCGGATAGGTCAATGGCTCAAATTTTAACAATCAAAAAAGAAATTCTATTAATTGTAATGAGACGTAAGTATGTATAAAAGATTTAGCAGGAAGTTGATTGATTTACTTTAGCACATTTTGATCGTTGGTGACTTTTTCGTTACGAAGGGATCGATACATATCTTTGGCTTAATGTATTCTGATACAAATTGAAATTTCTAATTCGTCAATTCGAAGTACAAAGTCTTAGTACATCGAATGGTAACGGTTATTATAGAGAGAACCTAAGCAGTAGATGTCGCTCGTATATTTAAATATTAAATACCGTAAACACACTCACTACTTTTAGTAATTTGCAGCTCTTCCATGCACTTCACCTTCGGGAATAATAAGTAGTTTACTATTACAATTTATATAGTATCATACGATTTACAAACACTGTCACTACTCGGGTATATATATCCAACCTACCTAAAGTTACTATCGCAAATTGCAAAAAAATAATTTACACTCCTTTCTTTTACTTTTTACACACGATGTTACCTGACTCTTTAGTCAAAGTTTCATTTCTTTAAGAATCGAAACAGCTAGGTCGACTTTGTACTTAGGCTGTAAAATACGAAGTAGATGTGTTTCTAGTATATGCAATATTACTTTACATTTTAGAGCAGTTTTAAAAACTCTCAAGCCCTCTTTTTATCACCAATCCATTTTTTTATATCTTAAAATTGAACATTCTCAAGTTTAATTTTCTCAAATTTGAATCTGAACTTTCAAAATGGAAAATTAATTTAAATTTAATTAATTAGTGAAAAGGAGACGATCTCAGAATTTTTGAATTTCACAAAATAACGCAGGATCAAACCTAGATTGCATCTTAATTTAATAGCGACGCCCAACACTATAAACCTTAGTTTCATTTTCTTGCGGAAGAGATAATTTTAATTTAGAGATGTTTCGTATCAAAACATCGATTTCAGTCTTAGGTGAAGGAAGCATCAATATGTTATTTCGAAAATACGGGAAGGCCTAGAAATTAGGCGCTACGCAAATTACAAGCAAATTTTAGCGCATTCCTATCGGAGATTAAAACGTGCTTTGACATTAATAGACAAAAAATGTTTTAAAGTTCAAATCAACAGTTTCGTTATCATCACCCAGCCTTTCCATGCTTGTCGAACAACTTGATAAAAAGTTAACAAGATAATGCATATAAAAAGATCATTCACGATATAGAAATGTTGTTTTTTATACATACTACATTTCATTTTGAAGGACTTTTGGCTAGAATCACAGGAGATTATTTTGCAATTCAAATTGCCGATACTACTGATTTATAGGATAGCAACTAGCAAATGAATTTTTATTTTTCTCGCATTTTGATCTTCTAAAATCAACTTTATACATTGCAAATAAATAAAGTATATAATTTCCAGAGCAATTAAAAAACGTTAATTGTATAGGGTATAATGATACGAATATGTAAATGATAATTTCAAAAAATAGTCATGGTATACTTTTATAGGAATAAGGAAAAACAAGCTTTATAATTTAAGAAGAAAAAAAAAGAGTAAAGTTCCCGTTATTTAAAGCTTGGAAAACTCTGACGTCTTATTTCATTTAATAAAGTAAAAAATAAAAAAAAAAATATTTTCAGGGATTCGAAAATCCTGAATTTTATGCACCACGAAGATCTTGTAATAATATTCACATATCTTTATAGAAATTTGCATTACTTTCATCAATGTTTACATTTTTATTACTCGCAATACTAGTTAATCCGGGAAACCTAATTATTTCTACAAGCTAAATACACCAAAAATCGCGTTGGATTAGTTTCTTCAGGGTTTATGCCCACTCTTTTTAATATCTCACTTGAAAGAGAGTCCATTTTCTAATTACATTAATCCCTATATTTGTACGAACAAACATAAGTTAATATTTTTTATTTCGTAAACAATATCTAGCCAATGTCCAGTCCAAGTTTCACTTAGACCTAAAGACTTTGATTTCACTCACTAAGAAATCGTAAAAGTCGACTCTCTATAGAAGAGAACAATCGGATAATTACATAGTATCGATTAAGCACACCACTTTAATAAGAATTTAAGAAAAAAATGTATTGAAATTTATGAATAGGGATGTGACTGACCTTTGAAGAAGTTAATCACATTGTGGATGCAGCGATTGATTACAAGCGAAGAATACTTTCGGATATGAATTTCCATCGAGTTGGATTACCCTGAAGCAATTAAAATATAAACATTCAATCATTATAAACACAATCATCCAGATGGTCCATTTCACGATATTACACATTACATACAAACAATATTCTTAATATTTATTACGCTGCAAACTCAATTTAAAATCACATACTAACAAGAGATTATCTGTAGTAAGGTAAGGCGTTCTATTTACAAAGTCATAAATACAGCGTTATCAATGGCATTGAAAACAAAGTTAGAAATATTTTATGGCATTACTCTACTTGTACTTTGGTATTGACCCATCTATGGGACATGTAGAATTTTGATCTTTCTCTCTCTCTCTCAGGCTATTAAACCCGTGAAAAAAGAATGATCTCAATGATGGCCAAAAGTCGTTCAGAAATTTCACGACGAATCAATTTGAACTTGGGGGAAAAACCAGCTGGTGAATACGACGCTGGTGCAAAGGAACAAACAAATATCCCAAGGTTTACTAATTAACGATTCATTGAGGAGAGCTTTTATTGCAAGGACAAATCGCTTCGATATCGCAATTGTGTTTCTTATCAACCTTGCACTTTAATGACGTTTGTGATTTAATAAACGTACATACTGAGACTTATCCGTCAAAGGACTAGCTAAAGTACAAGCCTCGGAAATCTTTTCCAAAAAATATACGAAACCTACTATTAAAATATTCAGTACAGTTTAAAAACTTGAGTTTTTAGAATCAGAAAATCAGAATCACCATTAATTCGATTCTTCTTTCTGGTTCTTAAATTCTCAGCGTTAGATTGATTAATGAGGCATGTTAGGTTTTCGCATTTTTGAAATAAGCGATCTCATCTAAATTCTACTCAGGCGTTCATACCAGTTTCCAGTGTACACGCGAAGAAAAAAATCAATAATGATTTCTAGTTTAGTTCGCCATAAATGTGGCACTGCTTGGCAAGTAGTAATTGGCGAATGTTTATCAGGACATTAGCACAATAATTTAAAAAGAAGTCTTAGAATCCTTTTCTCTTCGCTGAAAACTAGTTTCTTGGGACTTTGCTAAACACATTATTCACCTAAAATTGCACTGACCACTTTGATTCGACTGAGAATTATCTGATGTCTTCATCTGTTCGTTGGTGTCAGACATCGGATCGTCTCCGTTTATGAGAATCCGACTCGGCGATGGACTATCTACATGTAGAAAGGAAAAACTAGGTGAATCGGCACTAGATAGGGATTCTGGGGTTCCTACAGAACTTATGGTCCCTGAAAGTGGACTCGCTATTGCATCCAGCCTGGAAAAAAAATTATTTAAATATTTATAATTTGGTAGACAAAATGCAAATTTATCATTTTCACTTTGGTGCAATGGTACAAATATTTATGTCCTCAACAAAAAGATTATTTTTAAACTCCTGTTAGCAAATATTTTTGGGAAAAGTTACGCAATAGCTTCCAAAGAAGATGTTTTGCGTAAGAGAACAAATTCTTTTTTGATTTCAATGTATGTAGTACGTATCTAAAAAATTGTGTACTCATTTGAACTTTTAATTGGTTGTGATCACTTGCAATTATTTTTAATCAAACCCAATCGCGCAATCGAAGTACGTGTAAATTTAAAGCCATGCATCTTTCTAAACTTTATAAATATATTTCGAAGTGTATTTAAAATAAGCACTAATAAAAAATGTTTTCCTTTCTTTCCAAATTAATTTCTCTATTTTTTCTGTCGACCTTTGCTAGTTAGATTTTGTAAGCTTGAAAAAGATCGTTTAGTGAAAAGGTATATTCCCTGACATCAACTTTTGCGGTTGCAATCTTTTTTAAATGACGTTGAAAGTAGTTGATATCTTCGTGGTTTAAGGATGTAGTTACTTCATACATTTATAACCGTATTTCGTTAAATATATACTAGAAAATTATAACTTTTCTGCTCTTCATTTAACGATTTTGCGCTATGAAATAAAAAAAATTTATGACACTTTAAACCAAATTGATAGAGCTTGTAATTTTAGAGGGATAGTAAAAACATCTTACTATGAAGTAATATATAATATGATAGTTTCTACATTATGATATTTTAGGTGTTATAATTTCTCCACTTACATGAGTTAAAAAATATAAAAACAGATATCAGTTACACAATATTGAGTTATTTTTAAAAGTTACATATTGGCATGAGTTTGAAAGGTTATATCCTATCTCATTAGAGATCAGCGTGTCAATTAAATAGGGAGCAAAATACTAAATCTACAGTTTGTCTAAGACCTAAGAGCCTTCATATTCTTCGAGCAACACAGAATACCTTAAATTACCTAAGTTCGAAAACTTGTCGCATCCATTTTTAAAGAATTACTTTTTTTTTCGTCCACCTTTTTGAATCTAAAAATCCCCAACTGTAATGAAGAGTTAATATTCTCAAATATAACAATCAAACCAGAAATTTAACATTACCTGGATGAATTAGAAATTACTAAAGAAGAAGTTCGTTTGGCTGGAGGTTGTAAATATTGGTCCGTCATATTGTCGTCCAGTTCAAATTTCCTCTTGACTGGACCAAGGCAACTTGGACGAATTGCTATCGGACTCAAGCTGCGTCTAAGCGAAATAAAAAACGATATTGAATTGTTCTAATTTTAAATTGAGTATAACTGATATTACTTCTAGAGGTAAGAGGCAATTTACCTCGTAGCAAAAGCCTTCCTCGTTGGACTAGGTGATAAACTGTTTTTCCAGTTGACCATATGAATGCCTGGAGAATAACACTGGCGTTGACCAAGGCTTGACCTCGTTGGAGAAGGTGACGAGCATAATGGCGGTCCCCCGCCTGATAAATTCAAGTTGAGTGGATCAAATACCCTTTTCGTTATTTGTTTTTCTGACTTATTCATTTGCTGTGACGGCGATTCTGATTCTTTGAAAGTCAAGCCCTCTGCTTCAAGGGTCAAATCCTCCCACGATTGCGATATTTGCATTGCACTATGAATTTCCTTCTCATGTGCTGCTTCTCGGCCAGCAACATCGATGCATTCTTCCTGTCTTAACTGACTAACGCGAGGAGTTAACCTAGGAATACTGCCTGGACTCTAAAATGAGATCAATAAATTATTAATAAAAATATCATTTAGCTTATCCGGAAAGATAGTTATATCGCTACCTTCATGGAGGAGTTTATTTGAAATTTAAAATTATTGTAAAAGAGAAATTGATTCTTACGCTTGTACTGAAACGCCTTGTGCGCGGCGCACTAGAGAAAACATTAAATGTTGATACAGCATCCCTGAAAATATAAAAATTTTGTAGATTTGCGGCTAAAATTAAAGAGATAATATTTCGACTTGTTAAATAAAATTATTTACATTTCTTATTAGAAAGAATAAAGGTTAGTACTCTTCTTCCTCAGGAAAAGCCTTTTTTTTCACTTTAAATATTATAAGTAAGAATAATGTGGATTTTAAATATTTAATTTACATAATTTTCAAGAAGATAAATAATTATTTTTAGATCGTGGAAATGAACCACAGCATTTAAATTTAAAAACACCTAAATTGCAAAATATTAAAACCTTTTTAATTTGCAAACGTCCAAAACTTTCACCAGTTGAAATACAAAATTGTCCGAATAAAAAACACTTGAATACAAAACTCTTAAAACTTAGCTTTATGTTGCCTTTGTCTTTTTTTTATGACCAATTAATTTCCCTGATATTTGCAATAACGTTAATGACTTTTCTGACTATTGAAAACCCTGATTATTTGAAATTTCTTAATAATTTCTTATGGGAAAATTGTTCATTAAAACTGATAAACCTATAAGAACATCCTGAGTGGTCTTATGATTTGATATCCACTCGAAGTTCATCGGCTTCTTAAAAAACGGAATTAACATACTAAAGACACTAAAAGTTCATGAAAAATTATGAAAGGACAAGCAAAAATATCGTGCAATTGTCAAATCAAAAAATAAATGGCACAATAGAATAGACAAGTATACGAAAGGATAAAAAAAAAAGGGGGAAATAGTCAGAAGAAGAGTTCTCCGGCAATTACGAAATTGATAAGACTCGGGGTTGATCCAGAGACAGGAAAAATGCAATTACCTTGGAGCAGACGTAGACGGAGAGGTAACAGACATAGTGGCACTGATTTCGTTAATCATAGGAGCACTGCTGGACCGTTTAAGACTAACTATTGGACAGTCAACATCCATGGTTGTCACAGTGTGCTGGACATTCATGTAGATCTCTAAAGGTAGTATTTGCGAGAAAGAGGCACATTGGTATCCGCTAAGTGAGTGTTTACCACAGAAGCTGAGAACGACCGGAAGTCAAGAAAACTCCAACCTGATGAGGAAAATCAGCTCCACTGTTGGGAAAAAGGTTCTTCTGATGACAACTTACGAATCCCATAACATGTGTTCGCACGAGTGCTTCTGGCACGCATCTGAATTCCTTCGACCTGCTCGCTAATTTCAACGACCCGGATTAACCAAAGGCAAGCACACGAAAAACATCGACGAAACATAAGAGAACTGGGAGATTGAGCTCATAACGAATAACGCGGTCCTCGTTTATCCGAAAAACGACGAAAAGCAACCAATTCATACGCTTTTTGCGAAGCTGAAAAACCGGGCTCTGCAGTTGGGTTCCGATTCCGATGCCGTGAAAATTGTCGAATGCGAACGGACTTCTCTTTCTATCCTAAGGTGTTAAACAGAGAAGTCCGTTCAGATTCGAAAGTTTTCACGGCACGGAATCCCACTGCTCAACCATACACTATTCCACACTTTACATTTCCATACCAGTTGCAGGTTACATACAAATCAAGCATCGGCCAAACGCCTCAGTCGATAATACCGACGGATATAGGGAATGTAGGGAATGTCTGTAACCAGACTGGAACTTGTCTTTGCCAGAGATGAGTCTTTGCATGAGTTATTTACTATATGAGCAATTTTTTTGCCAATTTTACGTTCGCAATAATTAATATTTGTTGTTAAGTAAGTAAGTAATCTATCTCCAAATAAATTAAACGGGGATAAAGCACTTTGTTTTAAAAACAATATTTATGATTGCAAAACGTCAAATTGGCGAAACTAAATTGGTAATTAACACTTAACCTCAAAAATGAGTTTAAGAAACAAAGAAATTGCGAAGTTACAATTTAATTTACAGCATTTACAGTGTTCGTATTTCATACATTTTATTATCTCGTGCAGTTTGGCGCCAATTTTTCAAATTTGAATCGATGCTTCTACTATCTGTCGGACAGTGTTTAAAGTTTGTTGCAAACCGGATGTGCAATTTTCAACTTTTCAAGCGCAAGCGCATATTCACAGTGGCTATGTGTATACGCTGGCATACGTCGGTGAGAAAAACAGGAGAAGCCAAAGATTGACCATTGACGAGTTGACGTCAGTTTTTCTTAGGTTTATCCAGTTTGTCGCAAAGAACAATTTTAGGAAATCACTGCATTGCTTATTGATTTTTTTTGCATAAAAAAGTAAAAATGCTTCCAATTATATATGAGTGCGTTTATATTTTCTAATTGAGTTTTCAATTTGTTGAGTGCGCGTTTGCACTGTCTGCAGTGTAACGGCATATAAACGTGTGCGTTAACGAAAACACGGAAAGATGCAAGAAGAAGGTGCTGACGGTAAGTAGAAATAAAGTTTTTTCTACTAAATGTTATTCTTCTCGGGCGGCTTTCGTACAGTTTTATGTGTTTTTTCCGTTTTAAAATCGTTTTTTTTAGTTGCTTTTCTAGCATTTTGTATAACTAACCTAACTTGGTAATGAACATTGAAGAAGTTGAATGTTTGAGTAATATATTTCGCATATACGAATTTCATTGTGTTTTCTGAAGTGAAAAAGAAAGACTGTTGTTTGCAATTCGACTCTTTAAATTAAGATTTCCTTCTTGATCGGGTTTAATCTCATTTGACATGCTCCAGTCTTGCCATTTTGCTCCAAATGTTTAGTTTTTTGAAATAAAAATGTTTGCCGTTATATATCTTGGAAATGTAATCATTTTATTGTTTGAAAGTGATTTATAAATCCATTACATGCGACATGCAATTTGCAATGGAAAATTCCACATCATTTGATAATCAATATTATGCAGTTTCTGTGTAAATAGAACAGTGACTATTTTGCCTGGCAGAAAGCGAAATAAATCAATTTTACTTTTAATGATTATTAATTCATTCATTCACTGTATTTTTTGCAGAATTAACAAATGTCTTTAACTATATAAACGTTGCTTGTAACCAATTTGCAATATAAATGTAAGTTTCCCCACCGCTGGTAAAGGCGGATTTTATACGCATATAAAACTATAAGTCTGTCCATGCCGCTCAAACAAAGATAATATAACTAGAAAAATAAAGGAAATATCAAATATCAATCTACAGAATTTCTTTTAAAAGCGAGCATGAGGAAATTTATATAAACTATATATACGATATTTTTAGGTTCATTTACAGTCTTGGGATACGGAAGCAGCAAAGAAACTTTTACAATTCGATACCGAATGAAATATTTACATGCATTCTTTGTGAAATTTATATATATTTATTTATATATATAATATATATGAATTTATAAATTATAATTACCTTCATTAATAGACTATAGTATTCTTATATAAAATTCTTTGTACAGGTTCACCGTGGAATAATTCCAGTGGATGCGAAGAGGATCGAAAGTCGAACCCAAAGGAGAAGAAGTCGAATATTTTGCCACTATGGGGCAACGAGAGGACCATGAATCTGAATCCTCTGATTCTAACAAACATACAGTCCTCGCACTACTTCAAAGTCAACCTCTACGAGTTAAAAACTTACCACGAAGTCATCGACGAAATTTATTACAAAGTGTCTCACCTAGAACCTTGGGAAAAAGGTAGCCGAAAAACTGCGGGTCAAACTGGCATGTGTGGAGGTGTAAGTATATTTTATAAATTACAAATTCGCAATTTTCCCCCTTAAACTAAAGTTATTTTTATAGTTAGCTAGCCTAATTTTTTAATTACGTTTACAGAATTTCAGTAAATTAAAACTATAATTTGTTATTGTGAAGTAAATAAATTAAGTTTTATTTTACATTTAGTCGAATATAGTTTTTATCTTATTTCTGTAAAAGTAATGGTAGACACAGTAAAACCTCGATAACACGAAGTATCAAGAAAAATTATAAATATAATAACTGAACTTCGGAATCTAAATGATTTGAATTATCGAAGTTTGCACAATGAAAGACCTTCAATATGGTTTCGTGAAGAGATCAGAAAAGTTAGAATTGTCAAAGATTCGTGTTATCGAGATTTTACTGTATACATTTTATTTTTAAATCCGATTAATTTCGGTTGCTGTGTCAATCGATTTCGAGGGTTCGTACTTAACGTAAAGCTGTTATATTACAGAGTAGCACGCTCTTGTTTAATAATATTTACTTTAATTGCGAACCTAATTCATTGACTCAGGTGATGTAAATTTAGCGATTCATGCAGGTTCGAGGCGTGGGAGCTGGTGGAATCGTCTCAACGGCTTATTGCCTTCTGTACAAATTATTTACTCTGAGGCTAACCAGGAAGCAATTGAATGGTTTAATCAACCATCCTGATTCTCCCTACATTCGAGCACTAGGATTCATGTATATTAGGTAAGGAAGTTCTCAAACTTATACCTCCAAAACGTGTGAAACTTTGACGCAATTTAAAAAATCTTAGTAAAATTTGAAAAAACGCAATGCAATTTTAGTACCTTTAATTTAATTGTAGGTATACGCAACCACCTGCCGATTTATTCACTTGGTATGATGAGTACCTGGAAGACGAAGAGGAAATGGACGTCAAGGCAGGAGGTGGTCAAGTGATGAAATTGGGTGATATTTTGAAGCAATTTCTAACGAAACTTGAGTGGTTTTCCACTCTTTTTCCGAGAATCCCTGTGCCTATTCAGAAAGACTTAGAAAACCGTCTCAGTGAGCGATTTCCGCAACAAACGACAAACTCTAGAAATGCGAAGCCGCCAATTACGTTGAACAACCATGGCAAATACAACAGCAACAGTGGAAGGAAAGATAATGGAAGTGTCGCCAGGAGTCAACCGAGACACATTCCGGATAGTGAAGCTCAGTGGGGAGAGGCAGAAAGAACGAGCCACTGGCGAGCCAGGTGCGTCTACGTGGTATGAACGAAATCACGTTACTAATTCTATCATATGCACTAATATTCTTTCAAATTGCTAGGACAGGTGTCACGAGTAAAAGACGCACCACCTATCAATGATTGAGCTTATTATTTTTTTTTCTTAGGAAGACCAGAAGTATTTTTTAAAGGGTATTAGTACGGGCTGGCACTGGAAATTCCTTAAAGTAATCACTTTTAATGTTATTTGATATTCTATTCAATCAGTTGAAATTATGCAGTTGAGCATACCTAATTTTAAAAACTTTTAACTTTAATCGCCATCCTTTAGTATTACTCTCACCTTTTTGTACTGCACTCTCTTATTTCTTTGTATTATCTTTAAACCGTATTTTTGTTGTTCGTGATATTGCAGGTCTAATGAGGATCGGAAGGATAAATATAGGGACCGAGAAAGAGATAGAGGTGACAGAGGAGAACGAAGAGAAAGAGACAGGGGACGAGAGAGGGATCGAGAGACTGGAAGAGACAGAGATAGAGAAAGAGATCGAGATAGGAATTCTAGGCGATCAACGAGTCGAGATAGAAGTCGAAAATCTAGGGAATACAGGGACCGGAGCAGGGATCGTCATCGTGACCGAGACCGAGACCGCTACGGAGAAAAGTAAGTTCATTTTTTATTTTGGACATTTTGGTCTTAGACAACTTGGTATATTTTTCACTCCATTTCCTATTCTATTTTATTTACCTATTTCCCCTTTTTTCAGTCGCCAGCGTTAAATTTTTTGAATTTTAATCAAGTTATCAACATTATGGTTAAACAGGTATTTTTAAATATATTTACAAATTATGTTATAGACATTTTTCAATCCTCCAAGTCTCACTATGATCAATCGAAAATAATCCGAGCTAGAGAATTCTTGAATTGCAACACATATTCATTATTTTTATTTTCGCCTACTAAGGCCTACTTAATTCCTTTATTCCTTAATTTTTTTTCTATGATTGGGGGACTACAAGGTTAATTAATTATACATATAATTACTTATACCTCATTTTCGGTTCTTAATTTTTTATATCATTTTCAGGAGAACTTCGCCCTATGACTACGCATTTGAACTTGCACGGGAGAAGGAAAGACAACGAAAGGGATGAAATTTTAGGGAATGACAAATCTACGATATGTGAATATACTTATCTTTCTGAATTAAATGAAGTTGGAACCGAGCCATTCTGCACGAGTGCATTCTGGGAGAATATGTGCTTCTTTGAGAAGCATTAGCCTAATGCTAATTTACTATATAAATTGTGTAGTATACATGTTTTTTTTATAAAAAATAAATTTCCGACCACACAACGTTGTCTCGATTTAATTATTTACGATTTAAAATAGATGTAAATATTAGATATAACCTATACTTAAATTTGGAAACCTTGAATAATATCGAGATTATCGAAGCAATAATCAGCCAAATTTGGAATTTTAGACTCCAGAAGATCCAATTTTGATTAAGTATAGTTAAGTATCTTATTTCCCTATATTAAAATTTCCATTTAGCCGGTTGTTTCTTTCATTTTTTGATTCTAATGTCTGTGCTTATTTTTGCACGACTTTGCAATTAATTTTCTAATTTTATCCTCTACTAACTCGATATTTTGAATAGTCTGTAGGCGCGCTATTACATTTGAAAGGATTTCCGGACTGTACTTTCATTTGTTTTTTGTTTGAACTTTGAAGTAGGAATCTAGGAAAATAAAAATGGCGGAAGGCACTTGCCGTCGAACGAGACGAGGGCGGAATTTGTAGTGAATTCCGTGAAAGATGAAGAAACTTCGGCTCATTAGGTGACAACGGAGTAGTGGCCAATTTTACAAGGTAATTAATTTAAAATATAGCATTAAAAATTTTCTCAATCTCGGTAAATAGAACACAAAGCATTGTGAGCCTAAGTCTAACTCTGATACGACGTTGCCACATTTACATCTGGAAAGATTTTATCTTGAACGGTGCAAAGGTAGTACGTATTTCTAAAAATTTTTCATGGAAATTATAAATTACAGCTACTAAAGGCTATGTTTTTTATATTTTTATGAAAAAGCGTTGTTTTGTAACTTTTTGAGCAGGTAGGAAACGTTTAAAAAATAGGAAGGGATACGTGTTTTCAAATTATCGCGCTTTTTTCCCAAGAGGCCTTGCTTTTTGGCGGGATTTTAAAATTATATTTTTAGTCATTTATAAATTTAACCAAATTTGAAACTTATTCAATTTTCAGTTTATTCTATTTTTTTTTAAATATTTCAGATGATTGGCCGACGCTGCGCTGTGTTTGCCCTGGGCGGGCTTTTGATTCTCGTTCTCACAGTCAACATTTATTTCATTCGAATGATTGTCGAGAGCTCGCCAAGGAAACCTAATTCAAAAAACTTGCCCGTCAGCGAGCCTAAAATAAATAAAGTCGAATTTTCTACAAAGCCTATCGAAAATGTCCAGCGCACTCAGAAATCGATTACGAGAGAAATGGAAAAGAAAATCAAAGCAGAAATGCTAACTCTTCCCTCGAAATATTTTAAACAAAACTCTAGTTACGCGATTCTTCTGGATAGATTGCTAATCGAGCTTCGAACAATGCCAAATGCCCGAGATGAAATTTGGAACATCCCTAATAATAATGTTAGTAATTGTGAAAAATTATAATAATTGTAAGAGTATTGTGATTGAATTAAAGAATAATCTGATTTTAATCGATGAATTTCAGTGGCCAGATGCACATTGTTTAATTCCGCCAGCAGCTCCAGAACTTGGAACGATTCTTGAAGCCTTGAGGAAGGCAAAAGTAACAAAAGCTGACAATGCCGCTCTAGGAACGCAGCTAAAACTAATGTTGACTTTAGAACACGGAGTCAAAGCACTATTTAAGCCAAAATGGTATTCTAGAAACACTGTAATAGAAGGACCAGTATATTATGGAAAAGACAGGCATAATGCCGAAATTGTAGCATTCCACTTATCGTCCCTGCTTGCTTTAAGACGAGTACCTATCACAGTTGTAAGAAAATGTAAGTTTCCTATAACCATCTCAAATTTCAAATAGGAAACCAAAAAACTTGGAAAACCAGGGATTTTAGAATGCATAGTAACACGTTTAAAGGTTTAAAAGGGAAGCCTAAAAATATCGTTTTAATATTACAGTGAATCTCAGAGAAGAAGTCAGCAAACACGCGTCATCTGAACTTTACACAACAATTTATCAAGAAGGCAATAACACTTGCCTTTATGGCATATGCCATTATTGTTCCCCTGGCGACCCAGTTTGTGGATCAGGGGAGATTATAGAAGGGGCTCTTATACTCTGGTTACCATCCTACCTAAGATTAGTTAAACACCGGCATCCATGGCAAAGAACATACCGAAAAAATCGTCTTGCTTTGTGGGAAACAGATCCTAATTACTGCGAAAAGGTTGATAATATAATTAATTTAAAGTATATCATAAGGAAATGGAAAAATTAATTTGTTAATTGAATCATTATTTTGTAATCTTTTACTACATTTTAGGTGAAAGAATACAAGGCCTATGCACCTCAGTCATCAAGTAGACTCTTGGATTTAGTAGATACAGCCATTTTTGACTTTTTAATGGACAACGGCGATCGACATCATTATGAACTCATGCAGAATAATTTTCACAATCCTGCAGTTCTGCTAATCGATAATGGAAAAAGTCTTGGAAATCCGAATGTCGATCATTTTGATATTTTGGCTCCGCTTTACCAATGCTGCATGTAGGTTTTGTATTAGAATTATCCTTTAATTTACTTTAAGAACCTTTTTATTGTACCATATGTATATATATTTTTTTCATTGAAAATTAATATCATTTTAGGATACACAAAACTACCTGGGATCGTTTAAAACTTTTGAGTGGTGGATCATTGAGTATTTCACTAGCGAAACTTTTATCTCACGAAGAAGAAATGTCTATTATTGAACCTCTAATTACTGACAAACATTTACGTGCCATGGATCGAAGGCTTCTTACTATTTATTCGGTTGTAGAATTCTGCATACGACAACGAAAATACGCTTCAAATGTCATTCTAGATCATCGTTAGTAGAATCATCTTTACCTCTTTAGAATCTTTCATAGAAAAAGTTGTTTTCAATTCATGTCAATATAACCGACACTAGAAAATTAACCATTAATCATTGATTCATATAAAATAAAATCATCTTACTATAAATTGAATTATCGTACAAATGTTTAGACAATTATAAGACAATAATTTGTTTTAAAATGTTGGTTATATTGATGCTAATTCTATGTAATTGGTAAGTATTTATTGTTATGAAACTAAGAAAAACTGCCATCGTAACAATTGCGCATAATACATCAATAAATGTTGCTGCGATTAGTTAATTAAGATTACTGTTAGTAAACAATGAAAAACTGGCATGGGCCGGCGAAAGAAATCCTACGTTACAACACCTTACAATCCAAATATACTTTAACTTATTCAAAAGAATTTAATTGAACTTGATGCAAACCGAATTCCGATCCCCAAGCCAATTTGTAGACATCAGATATTCAATAGAGTAAATATTTAGAAAAGTTTTGGTACTTAGCTTAGATGTAGGCTCCCGAAGCTGCGACCACGATCGATCTTGGAACAATCTATCCCGACGATCGACTCGGGAAAAGGTTTCAGGAACATAGCACAAGTAATCCCTTTTATGTGAACAGTCACTGTGATATACGAATTAGATAGGTGTCTCACTTTGACTCTTCTACTACCTCTCTGCATGAGAGTCAAAGCCGAACTGAATTGAATTAATGGATTTAGGAGTATATTATATGCCTGATATACACAAACCGACCGCCAAATCAAAACAATGACCGGTTGTAAACAGATAATAAGGGCAGTGGCACGAAAATCCCAAGAGTAATAAAACCCTTCCTCTACGGGTAAACACTTGCTACTTCGTAAACTGGGACGAGATCAATTTAGCCTAAAAGCAAAAAGGCCTCAATAGATTATCAACAAGTACATTAAGTGAATGAATGAAATATCACATATAGGTCAATGTTTTTATTTTATGACACTAATAATATTTGGATAGAGTTTCGGGTGCGGCGCCACGGTACAAACGTAAAAAAAACCTGTAAATGCGTCTGAATCATTACAAATACGAGCACGTGGGTTTTTTCAAATATACTAGTTTACATCGTGCTATTGCGATCGAAATCCTCAAAGTTCGAATTGGTTACATTTACAATATGTATAATCTTACCCGTACTCGTAGAACATCCTCTTAAAATTGAAGGCGCCAAATTCCACCACATTCCGCGTCGAATTTTTTTCTTAGTCTTTTACTCGTGTCATCGATCTTGGATTTTCGACGTCTTTCTCCGTCAATGTCCCATAATTGCATCGGCGCCTGAATTAAAGTATATTTACAATATCAATTATGACCAGATTTACTCACGTGTCTTACAAGCTAATCATATAAATTTTACTTGTTCACATACATGTACATATAAAATTCAGCGCCGTGTTTTGTATACATATATATTAATATTATATTAACATTCTGTTCATTAAATAGAGTTTTCTTAGCAAATTATCATTACATGTATAAATAGACTATATTTGCACGCACATTTGCAGAGCTTGCTTCGAGCAGCTTTCCCATTTGAAAAATTTTTCCAATTTTGAAGCTTTCTATTTCAACATTGAATATTTAAAAGCGCACAGTAAAATTGGATCAATTCTTCAGCGGGTTTTTTCGCAAAGGCCGAGCAACATACCCGGAACGCTTGCTTCGTTAGCGCAGCTATTGGTCAAAATATGGACGAGAAGTTTCGCAGCATCCGGTTTGAGGCTGGCGCTTTCCGTCCTTTAATACTGTATCTCTCATCGGAGTTCCTAAAAACGATTCACATTCCCTTGCATTGCGTTGCGTCGTCGAGGCTTCAAAGTAAAAACAAGTTTCTTAAAAAATACAATCATTTTTCTGTCACAGCAGCATTATGTCTTATTGTATTGCATAATTATTTCTAGGTCGCATGATAGGCAATGTTCCTGCATATTAGGCTTGTTATGTAAAAAATTTTTTAGATCATGTAATAATCTTTTAGAACCAGTAAAAATGTAAGTAGGCCTTTTGAGGTGACTTTCGTTAAAAAACATGAGTTCTCTCTAAGTTTTCCGAACTCATCTTTGCATAATCCGTTTTTAAAGGTAAATTCGCATGATTTACAGGAAATGCTTAGAGCTTCTGAATGTTTCTTGCGTATGTACAAAAAATAAGTTATGCTGAAAAAGCGAAGTCTTTTAGCATGCCTCTAATTTTTTCTGAATACTCCTAAGGAAATATCAACTCGATGTAAATCGACTGTTTTATTATTTTTAAACTATTCAACATCGATTATTTGAAATAATCGCAAAATTGCGAGAGTTCGGTTACGTCTATTGTCTCGTAGTTTACGACACCTGACTTGCCCTAGAGAGCGGATTCAACTCCTCTTGAGGATGAGGTCGAAGAACTCATGTCCTCGGAATGACGAGTGTGAGAGGAATCCATCGAATTTACGGAATCGCTGTCGTTGCTGTGGGGGCTCGAATAATTTGCTGCTTCCTGAAGTTTCATCAACATGGTCAACTGTCATCAAAAAATATAAAGTTAAATTTATCCAATAATAATCCAGACTCGCATTTCGAAACTTTAAAAAATGATTTTAACTTCTTAAATTTGTATTTTCAAACTTACCAAAGGATCACCTTCAGTATCACTGTGAGTGCTGCCAAGACTTTTGACACTGGATGCTCCCACACCAGAAGAGTGACTGGATGTAACAACATCATAGCCAACATCTTCTTGTCTCAGTCTCAAAAGGGCATCACTTCCCCCATGAACTACATGAGTGGAAATCCAAGGATAGCTAGAAATGATGAATTGGGCTGGATCTTCCCAAACCAAATCACCATTTCCACTTCCACTAGCTCTCCTCCCATAAAGAGTTAATCCTTCCCTAACTGCTTCTACCAAGTATGGGATGACAGAATAATTCCACAAGTCAGTAAACCAAACTTGCGATCCGGAAACTTCCATCGGGCAAGATAGGAACAGCCTTGGACCTGAAAGAAAATTCAAATTTAGAACGTGACCTTATTTCAAAATCTGTATTGATTAAAGAGTCTCTTATCATTGAGGTTTTTAAATAATTTGCCAAAAAGAGAAAATGACCTATTGTCACATCGGAACTGCTGTGGGTTTCTAAGAATTTGTTGAGATGTAGCCAAATTCGTGGTAACCATTCAACCACTGCAGCCATTTCTGCGCTTCTCGTTGCTCCCGATTCGCGTAATTCATGTTCCAGTAACTTTCGGCGCAAATATCGACCTAGGAATCCTTTCACTGGCTCCATGTGATTGGCACAAAGCACCCAGCTGAAAAAAAATGGCAAATTTGAGTATTTTGTTATTTCAGAAATATTTTGCTTTGCTTCAACATTTTCTTCAACTCAAGAAGTTGAAAAATAATTTTAAAGTCCATAAATTTTCTTCTCTAAAAAAATTATGATTCTAAAAAGAAATAAAGTAAAATGAGTATAAATCTGAAAGCCCATGAACTTTTAACCAACGAATTCTAAAGGGTTCAAATTATGAACTACATATAGTCACTTGGGGCGTAAAATTACGTAGGTAATATTATAAATAGATACATATTATCTATTTTTAATACTCTTACGTTATCGGTAGTTCATTCCTGTAAATATTACTTTAAAGCTTCATAGTTATTTAATAAGAGAGTTCCAAACCATTGAGAACTGTTGATTTCAACATTAATTACCAAATTAAAATTGTAACTTAATACAAACATTAATGTAAACACGATATTTACATACAAACGGTACTTACTCGCGTTCATCAGCAGTCGGACAGATTTCTTTCCATAAGCTTTTAATGAAAAACAAAATCCGAACATGTAAATTTCATCTTTTAATATTCGTATCACATTTATCTCATTAAGTTGATTTTAATTTAGTAATTTAAATATTTGTGGAGATTTTTTTTTTACTTTTACCCCAAGTGACTTTTTATCATTTTGAAAAATGATACATTTTAACGTTTAAATGTGATTTTCAAAGTAAAAAGATTTAAAATTGAAAGATTTCTAATTACAGATCATATACATACTCTTCGTTGAGTTTAAAACGCATGTTAAAGAAATTTTATTTCGAATGCTTCATATCTAGTTTGTGTAATTTTGAAAACCTTGAATTTTAATTGATTCAAGTTTAAAGGCTTTGAAATTGTACAATTAATAGACTGCCTTAAAATGATGTCGAGTTTTTAAGGCCTAAAGAATTTCAAAATTACAATAGTCCAAAATAGAAATAAATAATTACCGGAAATTATGATGTAACTGGAGATTGGTCGTACTGCAGGTAGCTTGACTCATGGTGCCAATAATTGCGGGACACGTGGAATGTCGAGTGCCAAGAAGGCCGCTAAATAATTCGCTAAGGGAGGCTGCATGCTGAAGATTCTCAAGAATGATAACTCTCGGCAGTTCATCGGCAGCATCGGAATCGCATCTTTCCGCAATGTGAGTAAGGTACTGTCTAAGTTCTTTGCTAGATTTATGGTCTACGTTATAAGTCGCAACCGCAGCAGCGTCTTTATTCTCCGTATCTGCGTCCACCAAGGCATGAGCCAGTTTTCCAGCGAGGTAACTTTTTCCTGTGCCAGTTGGACCGCAGAGAATAACTCTTCGATGTTCCGTAAGGTGATTCACTTGTCTTTGGACTATAGATCTTGGAATGAGAGTATCCACTGCAAGCCATGAGTAACCAGAGAGAACCAAGTACATCGATTTTACATGTCCAACTAGGTAACCACAAGGTAATAACTCGGGATGCTGAGAATCTGTGATACATCTGGAAAAGTAAAGATGAAATAATTAATTTTTTACAAATAAAAAGGCTGATGAGTTACTGAAAATGTTTAATATTCCAGAATCTTAGCAGATACAAGCGCTTGAAAATACATTATAAAAGGATTTATTTTTTGCATTTTTCAAATTCCATCTATACCGTTTAATCAGAGATATTATTTACTTTTATAATCTACGTGATTCTCGACACGTAGCAAAGCGTATCTTAATCCTAAGTTACAGCTTAGTAGATAACAATCTCTCGGCTCTATCTATTTTCCTACCTTGAAGCTTCGCCGAGATGATAAGACGCAATGCACTCAACACCAAGTCCAAGATTCGTGACGGGATCAACTCTCGTAACGTAGTCTTTAAAACACCTCCTAACTGTCAAATCAAGACTGTCCCATGTCGTTTTATTAGAAATACAAACACTGGCTATCACGCAGTGAGGAGGATCGCCAGCACCTTCTGTGGAGTTTCCCAGGTTGAAATTAAAGCTTCTCTCACTACCGAGGTAAACCACAACATTAATTCTCTTTCCGTCAGTTTCCTGCTCTATCACAGGTTCGTTTGTTGTAGATGTTGCGGAAGGAATCACATGTTGATCGGGGATGTTTATGTCCTCCAACTGATCAGGTCTTGAATTGTGGTCACCATTTGATAATGCTGCAACGGTGGAAGCTGCCTCGGTCATGCTGAACCGTCGTTCCGGGTCGCTCGGCAAAGAAGATTGCGATGAAGTCAAAGACTTTGAGGTCACGAGTCTCTGCAGGCGCTCGTTGTTCTGTTTCAGATTCAGCATCTCGTTCTGAAAAAAAAATTAAGATCGTTAATGAATAAAGAGACTATTTATCATTTATATGGAAGAATTTTATCTGATTTTCAGTCGTTAAACAAAAATTTTATAAAAAAAAAAATCCGATCTAGTCGAGTTTATTGAACCCAGTCTTGCGATTCAAAGCAGATGTTTGACGATCGAAACCGTGGAGCTCAGATTGCAGTTAATTGATCGCTAGATTCTTCGCGAAATGAGATCCCGACAAACAGATGGCAAATACGATCACTTGTTGCCGGCGAACCCTGAAATCGTTTTCCGCGTGGAATCATCGAATCTGCCTCCCGTAAAATTGCCCCTTTGCATCTAGAAGCCAGTTTTTCTTACGGTCGAGTGAACCGATTCTAAAAGAGCGATCTCCAGGAAGTCAAGAACGTACCCTCATTTTTATGACAGTGTCCTTGAGAGATTCAAGTTGATGAGCTGAAGAAAGTGCCTCGAGCCTGATATCAGTCAATACCATGTCCTTTTCTCGAAGCTGTTTTTTCAACTCGTCCACGTCCTCGTCTTCAGTTTTGAAGAGAGCTGAACTGCTCTTGCTACTTGAGATGGAGTTTTCGTGCTCTGGAGATTTCTGACCATTGATCGAGGATGTTTGGTTCCGGTCTTGAGATTTTTCATGCTTCGAAGCTGTTGGAAGTCTCGGACTGTTAGGTGCACTCAAATCTCCTGGACCATCTTTGAAATCCTCGGCATCAGAAACTGAACCGTGTCGATTTTTACGGGATCTGCTGAGGACAATTAAAATTAGGTTATAAAGGAAAAACTAGGAATCTGGCGTTTGGAAATCTGTACTATTTTAAATATTTACCTAGAGAATGCTTTAGAAAAAGAACTTCGAAGCCAGCCCTTCTTTTTGTGGTGACTGCTTACAGAGCAAGCACTGCTGAGAGAGTTTAGGGAAGTGACACTGTCAGCTGACAATTGTCTCGCCATTGACGATCCTTGATGACTGCTATTTCCTGTACATCCGGTTGTTGCGGAATCAGAATCGCCGAGAGTGTGCCTTCGACCGCCAGATCCATTATTAAGCCCAGCCTCTGCACTCTGCTTTCGTAGCCTCTCGATTGTTTCCCTCAGTTCCTGCAATTCTGTGTCCTGAAAGCAGAAATTAAATAAATAAACCAGGATCCAATAAAAATTGACGTCACGATTTTTTGTGTGCACTACTATAATTATCTACTTACTATTTTTCTAATAACCGAAAACCCTTACAATAGATCAAATTGAAGATGGCTTGTGAAAATGTTTGATTATTCAGAAATGGAATTTAAAAATAAATGGAAAATATTGTTTTAGCTTGTGCCATGAAGAGGGCAAGTATCTGAAGCGTGGCAACAGGTGCAACTGTCTGAATGACTTGTGACAGAATCGCTACTCCAGGATTCAGCCATGCTGAAAAGTTGTCTCATGGACTTGGAACTTGGCTCTTTAGATAGCCTGTCAGAAGTGTCCGATTCATTTGCAGCTTTTGGCTTCGCCTGCTGTAATCTTCCAATGTGATTCGTTCCTCCTGCACTTGTCATTACTAAAGGAAGATTTTTTTTCTTCTTAGTTTGCACACTTGCTACTTGAATACTGCGGGCAGTTCTGCTAGCCAAATTTTTCAAGCTATTTTTTACAGTCGCGTGAAAGCTTCGTGGATTTGCTACAGATTTTTTGCTCTTTTTCAAATTTTTCGGATTTTTGGAACCTTTAGATTCATTTAAAACCTTTTTAGCTATTAAACTTTTGGGATTTTCTTTTGAAGTTGTAATACTCTTTGAGGAAGTCCCAGACAAGGTGTTCTTTGAGGAACTTGCTTCCGGAATCTTGAGACCAAGAGCTTTTGCATCCTCTGGAGGAATTGGTATCAGAAGAGGGATGTTTGAGCAGAGAGAAATATTATCGAGACCAGGTAGAAAATCATTCAAGGGTGCTTTCAGATCTTCAGGACGAGGTAACCTTCGGTCTTTGGATTTTAAAGGTTGATTTGGATTGGCCATTACTTTTTTTGTATCAGTTTCTAAAATTTTGTATACATGTTTTATATGCTTTTTTAAGTTTTGCGTAAAGTCTGAATGTATAATTAATTCTCTCTTTTGAAATAATAAATATTTATGAATATAAACTGTTTCTTATTTATTTGAATTTTAGAAATGGGTGAATTGTTTTTCAATTTTCTTCTCATAATTCTTTCAGTCCTGGATATTGATCTTTCTTATCACAAAAATTATCTAACGGGCATTTCTTCTAAATGAATCTTTTGATTGTAAAAAAAGCAGCAGTCCTCCATATTTGCAGAAGAATTATTTTTTGATCGAAATAACCATTTAAAAAATTTTGAGGTTTGCTTTTCAAAACGTGAATATGGGAAAAAATCGAATAGAAGAGATGTCACCATTTTTTGTTTTTCTTACTGATTTCAGGCTTTAACAATATTTTCCGATTTTTAAACAACACGAGTAAAATTGTAGGAATTTTTAATATGTTTAATTTGAGTTTATTTTGTGATCTTTTAAGAACAAATGGACGCAATAACCATAATAATAAAATCTCTTAACACGTTCACAGGTTGTGCTCATAAATTAATGAAAAACAAATTTAATTTATTTGAAATGATTGCATTCTTAGCATATTAATATTTATTTGTTCATTGTCGAAGTTCTCTCAGCCAAATAATATTCAATATTTAAAATTTTAATCTTTGCAAATATGCGAAATTATTTGCACTTTCAACGAATGCCGAAACAAAAAAAGGGGGAATAAAATGTGTAAAAAGTGACTCGGTGGTATAGGGTTAAATTTAATTACAAACGTCGACTTACTTTTTTCTCAGCGGTCGCTGTGAGTTGTTGTAGCCTTTGGGTCATGTTGGATAAAGAATTTTCAAAGGCAGAAACGACATGTTGCTGAAACAAAAAAATTAATTTCGTTAAGAAAAATTATGTATACAATTTTGAATGGAAATCTATAGCTAAAAATTAGGGAAATTATTAAATCTCTCGCTCTCCATTTAATTTAAAATTCAACGTTTACACTCTCATCAAGTGAAAGAGGGGATGATGCTTACGATGATTTACAACCTTTCCTATCAGAGGCATTGATTTCCTTATTTTTAAATGACGCAACTGTGATTCTATATTTTCTCAAGTGACGGTATTTTACTGCGATAAGGATAGTGAGTAATATAAATAGATAAAAATAGGAAATGAAAAGCCAAGAGGGCGTCGACCCCTTTTTAGAGATTAAACACCATACTAAAGCCACTAGGAAAAAAATATTTATCATAATATATGTCCTCCGAATTTTATCGTTATAAATTCTAATAAACTGTATTTTTATTGCAGCTGCAATAAAAATACATAAGAAAATAATTCGCAAGCATGTATTTTATTGGAGACAACCGTTGGTCGAAGATAGAATGAGACGAGTTGAAGTCGTGCAAAACGTAGGCGACTTGACCCACAATAGCGACCCACACGTGGGTCGTTACATTTTTCTTTAGTAGATGTCTGGACTCTGGATATGTGTTTGGTTCTGTGGACAATCACGTGCTCGAGGTGCATTTTCAGGGCATTATATTCTCTTCTCGACTTGAATCTTTATTTAGGGGTTTCAAAATTTATCGAATTGCCGCACAATAACGGATTCGGTTTGAAATATTACAGCAAAATATCGAATTACTGACATTTTGTTTCCGTAAGTAGTAATTACTAAAAAAAAGGGACAAATTATGTTCTTAAAATTCTGTTCCTAAAATTGCCTAAAATCATGTACCCACCATCACCCACCATTGACTATGTGCGCTTAAACGGTAGCGCTGCGGTGGCCAACTATGAACTAACCAACTACAACTAAGCGTTGTATTGACCTTATGGAAAAATGTTTTATTTTTAATTTTTAAAGATCTGTTCAGTGGGCTCAGTTCGTTCACTTTCAGTATTTTTACTTCCTAGCAGACGACACTCGCTGTTTATCTCGTATGCGTATTTTATATATGTTTTGAAACTAGAAAACGATAAAATTGCTTTACTTTTCTCCATAATTCTGAACTAAAATAGAAAGATTAAAGAAATAAGGTTATGTGCAACTGTCGCATAATAAGACCAAAACAACACCTGACAAGACGACTGCCAAGCAAGTACCTATAACGAATGCAAATATTTCTTTAAAAAAAGACTTTTTCATTGCACATAGTCAATACATACCTAGTTTACCAAGAGTTAAAGTTTTTGTTGGTAAGTTTTTATCATTTTTTTAAATCTCTTTAAAACCTCAAGGAAAATCGATCTCTATTTTGACCCACTTCTTTCACATAAAACTCCCTTTTATTACCTTTAAGTTTCACATTGTCAAATATGGAAATTATTATACGAGTGTAGATTGTAGACGCGTATTTCAAAAGTCGTCGCAAAAGTTAATCACTTTTTAAGTGCACCAGGATCTCTCGGCTGACCCTGAATATTGCAGTGATGCAAACTGCAAGGTCTTCGAAGGGCAAAATACGTCTCTATCTTTGCCAGAAATCACCCTGGGCTATCTGCAATGGTAATTCACCGTGGCATCTTTTCTATACAGGGTGATCTCATAACACTGAGAAATGCGTAAGAAGCGAGCACTCAAGGTGAAAACCATCGAAAGAAACTGCTCTTTCAACTAGAAAACACCTGTTACGAGCTGAGGTTATAAAAAATTACGTCCACGTTGAGGATCAAAGAAAAACGGAGTCTGACGTAAGCATTCTTTGTATTAATTAAATATTCAAACGAACACTTAATGTCACTCTTAGTTCTAAGCCCGCTCAGTGAAAAACTTTTGAAGAGCAGTCTTTATTGATAATCCCTCCTTCTTATAGTTAATTGTATTCAACAGTGCGTGCAAAAAGAATTTCTTAAACACAATTCTTGAACACGTTCCTTGATTGGCTATGTAATAAATCAATTTAATTACAAATATATATGACTGCAAAATTGCAACAAGTTCCGCGTAAACATGTTTATGTCTCATGAATGATTGTAGGTCTAGTGATGAGTGATCATTAGAGCTTGCAAATTAGAAAAAAATGCAAGTTGGAGTCCAACGTCACCTTCGATTGTCGCAGCTCGTTTTTCCGGTAGCATAAATCAATGCAGAAATTAGAGTCAGCATGGATACAAGATTAGAGGCATGACAAATAAAACGTACCCAAGTCTGACAACTGATGTGACGGATGAAAGATTATGGACTACCGTTCATGGAGAAAGGCCGTCATCGAAAGAAAACAGCTAGAGCGAGTCGAGACATTAATTGTAATATCAGTGTGGGCGAGAAATCAGTTTCTCTAAACTGAAAACCAACGCAATTATTTGAAATCAAATTGTGTGAAATCAAATTTTGTGAAATCAAATTTTGTGAAATCAATTTTTTCTTTCGAAATGTGTATTGCATAAAATCGAGAAACGCTACAATAACTTGCCTCTGGCAATCCATAAATTCCCGGATGCAGCAGTAGATGATCAGAAAATAATTTAGCTTCCGCGGCAAATTACTTCCAGATTTTTTACGTTCTTCTGATAACTTGTGAACCGATTTCTTACTCGCTTCTATATATAGCATAATATTTTCTGATTTTCTATTTGTCTTTGAGAGAATTCTAAGAATGATTTGCCAATGCCCAACAATTTTCTTTCATATCTCAAAGGAATTGAGTGAAGATATAAAACATCTGACTTTCTACTCAGCTCACATAAACTAATATAAACGATATAAAACTAATTTACCAAAATTGGCTCAATTGAGTTCATTATTTCGAGGAATTTAGCTCTAAATCTGAATTAGTAGAAATTTTATTAATGCAATTAGATTTATGTTACTAAAAGAATTAGTAAGGGTTTTCTACTAATCTGCTTAGTAGTACTAACTTACTAATTCAATGAGTAGCAAAATAAATCGTATAGCGCAGGCTATGATAATATTCTGATTATTCGTTTGTGCATAAGTGAAAAGTGCCTTGATTATTTATAACCAGGAATACATTTACCAATTCCTTTAGTAGATATACTTACTAATTCATTTAGTAGCTTATTCTTACATATTGCATTAGTCGATTTTTACTAATTAACAGTAAACCAATCGGCGCTATTTGAATGAGTATAAGAAAGCTACTACCAATTAGTAGCTTTCTACTAATTCAGATTAAATTTAGAGAGTAGATATTTGGCATCAACGCCAGAAGTGAATCGAACTTAGTGGCTTGAGAACTCCCGGGTTGGAAGAGGGTTTGTAACTTTGTATGATGTCTGCATAGATAGAGGCTTGATTTGCTCGTAAATTTGTGGAGCTTCTACTCCTACGACGCTTCTAAAATCTTGCCTACCACTGATCGCTCAAAGCGATTTATATTTATAACCACATGCTGTTCGCGTATCGACAACACGATCGTCAATTAACTTCGTGAGCTCTCCATTAAGGTTTGCAAACTGCAGCCCCGTCTTACAACGGTGGAAAGTCACTTCTTTCGTTTGTTAACCGTTCACTGCGCTACTGTGGGTGACAAATTATTTTAGAAAGTTCACCTAAGAACCTTCGTGCATTATCGAGTAATAAACTTTCTACTCCACATCAGCATCACTGATAACAAACCTTTCTGCAAGTAGGGCCAAAAAAACATTTCACTATATGTAATAAATTCAAAATGCACATAAAATCAGGGAGAATAGTACAATCTTGATATACGTGTACAAAATCTACATAAATTACTTCATCGACAGATTGGTATCACAGGAGAAAAATACTTTTTTTCTTTAGAATCTTAAGATCCCGAAGCAGAATACTGACTTAATTTATTTCCTTATCAGATGGAGAGTGAAATATAGCTTATTACATTTATAGTATAGTTTTTATTGTTCATCTGAGATTGTCCATAACAGGTTGCTCTAGCATTTTTTTTGGAATTAGAAGTAATATAATCCAGCACGTAACGGTAATAAATCGGGTTATACTTTCATGGACGTACGAAATCATAAGCCTCGCTAAATGGATTGCAGCGATACTACCAATGATTTTAATTATCCTTTTCATTTTTCCAGATAATACGTGTAATCGAAATGTAATTAAGTGATGGGATAGGAAAGCAAAAATATCAGCGATTAATCGAGCCGCGTGATGTGAAAGTTACATGGGGAAAAAAATTGTCTGCTAATATCGAAAGGCTGTCTATTTCAGTCGGCATTTACTACAGATGTATAATTCAATTATAATTTTTATTCGAATAGTATAAGAGTTGTGAAATTCAATTCTATAGTTAACTATATGTAATTTCTGAAAAAATTGATGCACAGATGTTAAATATTTCGATAATTGGTTAGCAGTCGCATTCCAAGTAATTAAGTAACTCTACAAAAACTGCACCTAATTTTAGAAATGCTCTAATCCCGTTAATTTACCATTTACCTAAAAATTCCCTCAGCTTCCTCCCATTGACGTAAAAGCGCCTCTAAATCACTTTCGCGCCTACCCTACGAAACTAAATTCCCCGTTTAGTATCCTCAGTTTTAATGATAGCGTCTCTGTTTTGGCAATGAGATCCCTATTTCTGGATAAGTTTCGAGGTGAACGAACGTTTGTCTTTGCGCCTCACCAAATTTAGAACTATCGACTGTAAAGCACGCACCTTGAGGCGTGAATAATTTACCCCATAGTTTACAATTAGTGGCGAAGACATAAAATGTGTAAAGGGAGGTCGTCCAACGACTTGGTTAATGGGTTCATGTTGCCAGTCATTCTTGGAAACGCCTTTCCCGTGCTACCTCTAATTTTCTATGGGTATCACCGTATATCCTCATATTATTCTTTTCTTTCATTTCCCTTGGCTTATTGGATTTTCGCCTCTTCTGTTTATAAAAGGTGCGACGCCAAACGAGACTCTAACGATTCTTGAAACTGTCTTAAGAAAATAGAGGCTGATATTTATTCTAGACAAAGCGTGGAAAGTCAGTGAGAAAAGTTTAAAATAAAACTTGTTTCCTAATGAAAGGTGGATTGCTTTACAAGGATGTTTAATAAATGCAATAGATGCAATAAATGCAAAAATGCAATAGATTTTTAAAACTGCATTAGATATCAAATAAAAATATCTTCATCTTTAATAGACTAAATTTCCTATTATTTTAGTTATCTCGAAAAGTTTTATCAAACCGGAACTGCCCTAGCATAATCCTATAATACCAATCTCAATCATGTTGAATTGGAAATTGAGAACTTGTAATTTCGTGCCTTTTTTTGTATCTGAAAATACTATCCGTGCAGATATTTCCCCATTTTTCCCTATTCCAAATAGGGTTCTGACGAGGCCCTAGTCGAGACTGCCTTTTTCACTAAAAATATTTTTCTATAATTAGGCGATTATATTGAAACCATATAGTATTGAAATCTCAATCTTACATTTTTTATGAAAATATAAAAGATGTCTATATATTCATACGCACAATTGAAAAATTAACTAATCGATTTTTGACCAGTGAGAACGTGACGCCCCTTGTGGGGTCCTTGCCAGTTTTCCAGATCAGGACCAGACTAGAATTAGCGCAAACTGACCAGAACCCCATTACAATTTCTGCACGGGTAATTATCCAAGCACGCGTATAAATATTGCTAGTAATAAATAAGGAATAG
>JAUESI010000038.1:5661232-5694615 GCA_032275145.1 Synergus laeviventris | reverse complement strand
AGAACCCCATTACAATTTCTGCACGGGTAATTATCCAAGCACGCGTATAAATATTGCTAGTAATAAATAAGGAATAGATTGTTTTGAGAAATGGAAAAGCATTTGGAGGAAATTGCACATCTCTTTAATGAATTGAGATCGTTTGCAACTCGGCAAGACTTGTTTGCTCTGTAATTATGTCGTAGTCGCAAGTTTTATGGAAAGACGAAGATGTCGGCCTATACGTATGTATACGTACTCTATAAATCTGATCACCTTGTAAATGCACAGCACGCGTTAATGTCCTCCGTAATAACATCGTATAGACGCTATATAAACGATGGACCACCTACGCAATTCATTTATGCAGTTTCCCCTTATCCCATAGACTCGTGGGTGCCCTTAGGTTGTAAACCCGTAAATTGCATCTCGTCTGTCATTCCCAGGAAATACATTCAACCATTATGCAGTATTCACTCATCGACACTTATCACTACCGCTTTGCCACACATATCCCCATGAATATTAATTACATACTAAAGTTATTCTCTTCTAATTTAAATTCAAATACTAAAATTTTGCATTCTTTCGTGAAACGTTATTTGAGGGTGTGTTTATTTTTTTATGCTCTTTTATTCAAGAACATTTAAATGGATTGATATCGAGTTCAATTTGTCTTTAACGTGTACAAATTATCTCTTGCTATTTTTTATGAACGAGGAAAGTATATTTTCACACTCTACGTGAATGCTGATATTTAAAATATGTAGCAGGTTTCGTATTCTATTCCGACACCGGATGAGAAACAAAGGCAATCTTGCAATAAATTTGCAAGAAAATTCTATTTGTGTTCTCAGGGTCTGTGAGTGTAATTAAAGTTTAAGTTTCTTATTCAAACATTCATCATATTTCAATTTTTGAGGCCATTTTTTTGCATCATATTGAAATTCTTATTCAAGGATGTTACTTCCCTTCTGAGTACTTCTGAGCTGTTTACTACGTTTTCTGGCATTCTTTGCTTTTCTGCTCACTTCCGTCTGAACGCATCATACTTGTGCTTGCATATTAAAATAATTTGAAAAGAATTATTATTGTAAGAAACTGGGATAATTAATAATCGCGAAAATTAAAGGGAAGAGATTATTAATTATAAAAACGAAAATGTGATATACAAGGTATAATATATAAGCGTATATATTCGTTTCAGCTCTTTTCTGAAGAACAAGGCACGTCACTGTGGCACTTCAATGCAAATGCGTTTCGCGTTACGGACTTCTGTAGTTTTTGCCATTGCTTTCCGGTCTTGTTTTTAGCCTCGGACTGTGCTTGGCCGCGTTAAGCATTCGTAATTGATTCGACAAAATAGACATTTTCTTCAGACAAGATATTATTATTACTCAGTCAAATGTTCCTTACAGAAATGCATGGAGTAAATTTTTCTTTCTGTTCATGGACTAAGTAGTCTATTTTTTAATTAGAAGAAAAGTACATAATTTAGCTTTGTATCTTATGACTGGATCGAATTCCATCTGCATTAATAAATGAGATTAGACTTAATAAAAATGGGATTTCCATTTTCCTGCAATTTTATCTTGTCCTACTTGTTCTCTAAAATGCAACAATGCTTTTTGTTTATTCTAAAAATTGACAAGTAGAAAGTAAAATAATAACTAGTAGATAGTATATTTTTATTTCTCGTGAATAAACTCTCTTTATAAATTACAAATTATGAATTTGAACCTACTGTTATTGATATTTCTACCTATTTTAGTCTTGAGACGTATTTTGGTCTGAGCGTAAATTGCGATCCTGACAATGTAAAAATTACAAATTTAAAAATCTTTTTTGATATTATGCAAGTAAATGAACTACTTGAAATACATTACCAAAAATAAAAGTTGAACCAAATTTTCAAAAGAGGTGAGAAGCCTTCGCGCTTAGGTCGGGAAATTTTAAACCCCCTTATAGATATATATGCGAGTGGGTGACTGAGTAAAATATATCGTATTATATTTTCTTCTCGTGCATGATAGTGACTAATTGGAGAGCTAATAATTCATTACATACATGCGTCCAATCCAGTGTCATGCAAACTCTAATGAAATTTTCTCGCACACATCTTCAAGATGGTGTATAATTTATACTTGTGAGTCATGCAATGTTTTCTACACGAACACTATTTAAGCTTCTTTTACAGTCAACCCTTTGCACTGAATGAATCAATGACTAACTTTTTCAATGTTAAAGTTATTTTTATTTCAAGAATTTATTGGCATTAAGAATGAAACCGACCATAGGTCTGCATTTTAAAACACCTGTAATCCCAATGTTCATTGCTCTGATTTCTTTCTGCCAACAAACCATGTGCAGTAAAAGTTTTAAATAAAAAGACATGAGTAAATAAGAGATAAAAATAATCAGCCTCGATATGTCAAGAATTAACATAGTATAAAACTCTGTTTGCTATGAACAAGTTTTATAACAATTGTCACATTATTGGATTTACTTTTAAAAAATTCCACTGTTTAAAACGGGATACGCGTGAAGTTTGCCTGGGAAGTATTGTCCTGAGTGAAAATTTAAAAAATTTTTCTAATTTTAATTTGAAAGACTGATAATTGTAGAGAATCTCAAGACGCTTCTTTTTTTCATTTTACAAAAATTTATAGGATTTGTAGTTTTTCAGGTAATTGGTAAAGAGTGGATTTTTTAAAAATGAAAAATTCCAATTTTTTTTACTTCAACTCGCGCCAATTTAGTCAATTTTCAGAATTTTTAGAATTTATCAATACTAAAGTATGTATTTAAGTCTTCTGAAACTATGTAAGAAAGAAAAATGAAAATATTATAATAAACAAAATATTTGTTAATTTTTTTTTTGAGAGATTGCCAAAACCATGAATTTTAACCTTCAAGTTCTTTGTTTAGCGATCGAATTTTTAACTACGGAAAACTTCCCATGAGAAAGTTCTTCATTAAGGTTCCAAGAAGTTTTATGGAAAATTTTAGCTCAGTGGGATTAATAGTTGAAAAATTATGGATGTTTAAAAATCGATCGAAAAATTCGATCGCTAAACGAAGCACTTGAAAGTTAAAATTCATGATTTTGGCAATCTCTCAAAAAAAAAATTAACAAATATTTTGTTTATTATAATATTTTCGTTTTTCTCTCTTAGATAGTTTCAGAAGTCTTAAGCACGTACGTTAGTATTGATAAATTTAAAAAGTTCTGAAAATTGGCTTAATTAGCGCGAGTTGAAGTGAAAAAGGATTGGAATTTTTCGTTTTTAAAAAATCCACTTTTTTCTAATTATCTCAAAAACTACAAATCCTATACATTTTTGCAAGATGAAAAAAAGATGCGCCTTGAAATTCTCTACAAGTATCAAGCTTTCAAATTAGAATTGGAAAGATTTTAAAAATTGACACTCAGGACAATACTTCCTAGGCGAAATCCACGCGTATCCCCTTTTAGTCGCCAGTGGTTCAATTGTGAAATAAATATATATTTGTTAATCATACGCTCTTTTTTCCTCTTGTGCTCACTGAGGGAGTCTTGCAAAAATAAATCAGACAAAAACAAATCTAACAGATGGTAAACGAGGTAGAGCAAATAGAGCGGATTTTATGTTCACAGAACAGCAAAAAGAACAAATTTAAGTCATCATTATGAAACAGTATAAATACGTCAAATTGGCGAAATGATCTCAGGAGTATTAAGTCAATATCTTTCACTGTCTTACTACATTTATGCTGTTCCTTTAAGATAAATCTTACACAGGTGGCCAGCACCTATATTTTTAATACTCAAAATTTCTACCAAGAAGAAAATAAACATGCTCCTGTCAACTTGTGTAACATAATAACAACAACTTTTCAAATTACAATCATTATACGAAATACAAGCCAATTTCTAAAAAAAATCGAAGGATTTCTTTGAACTTATTTAATATGCCGGGGATATTTTCTTATTTCTGCCACTTTCTTTTTGAACTAAACTTGTTTTTTTCGACACAGGTGTGAAGCCTGTATTGAAATCGGGTGTCGGTTGGAACTCGGCGCAAATTGAGCAACCGCATTGTTAGAGACGGGGTTTCATCAGCATAATCCTGAAACTTAAGTCTGATCGCGACGTGAAATGCGGAAAAGACTCGTCAATCGATAAGTGCACGCGATGCACAGTCTTACGTATGTCTGGGAATATCTTCGCGGTTTCTTCTCTGGTTATAAATGAGATTCGTTGCGGTTTTCGAGTGTCACTCGAGAAACGTTCACCTGTCATCCAATCCGCAAGAGTCGCAGAAAAATATTCTGCTCTTAATATACATATACATCATACAATCATACATCGCAAATTCAAAATTATTTCTCATCACGCAATCTTTGGTGAGATTAACTGGTTTATCGTTCATTGCAAAAGCGTTGGAGTATACGATTACCAGAAATTAGGGATAATTAGCATAATTATATACTTATTATAGATTGCAAATATGATTTGCCAATGAAATTCCATAACATTTTTTGAATCCCTTAAAAGTCTTCAAAATTACTGAAAATTTCTTAAATTCCGAATAAATTAAGTAAAATCCGTTGAAACTCCCATTAAACACTTTAAAATACGTTCTATCGTAAAATCCCCTGAATATCGCCAAATATATACTTTAAAATTCATGAAAATACAATAAAATCTCCTCAAATCTCTTTAAATTTCTTTAGATTCTATAAAACCCTAATAACTGGCAACAACCCTTAAAATTGCAATAAATTTGGTAAAATTCGTATTCTTTGTATTAGTATAACCTTTTTGACAACAATTGTTTTGACAACGAAAGTAATCTGAAACTAAAACTCAAAATATTTTTTAAATACATAGTTCTTAGTGTCGTTTCAATAAAAGGTTAATATATAATGCTTTACACCAAGCAATCCATCATTAATTCTAAGAGCTTGAAGCTTATACGTGTTGCATTGGTCGTTGGGTATCGCAAGGTAAATCTGTGGATTTTCCCATAATGCTTGCTGCCATATGGCGAACATTGTGACTTGCAAAGCCAAGAAGAATGGAGGGGGCCTCAATAGGGGATGCATCTAGTTTAAGTCCAAACTGAACGGTTGACGGATTTTGGTGCGAGAAAGGCATAATCTTTGAAGCGTTACGGACTTAAGTTAACTGGGGTAATAGTTCCCAGGCTACAGAAGTCTCATGCTTCGTGAAACATTATACACTACACTACACACTGCACTAGCAGTACCAGGCAATACGACCATGCATGACCCGAAGAGTGTAAGTGCGGGCCTTACGGTCTTCTGTGCTCTCCCAGTGTTCTCACACGTGTACTCGGTATACTCATATATCATGTGTGTACATGGATTACATCGTAAACCATGCTTGAATCCCTGTGTACGCACTCTTGGTCGCAAATAATGTACACTTCTGTTACTCTCTTTGGCGGATCTTGCAAGCTTTTTCTTCCCGAGCAAAGATAAAGAAACAGAAAGAAAAAATGTATATATAGTAATGTCTGCGGAGAAATCCAAAAATTCAAAAGTTCAAGTCAATGTTAATGTTACAATGCTCCGCGTTATCTTTGAGAGAATAAGTTATATTAACTGCGCAGTAAATGAACCTAGAGAAAAATAGTATCAGCTAATTAGGCTTGACATTAATTAATATAAGTTTACGAACAGTGTGACTCAACGGAATTCTTCATTGTAGATAATAAATAATAATAATCACGTTTTGTAATTTCAGTAAGTTTATATTTACCATTCTGAAATTTGAATTAAAATGGAAATTAAACTAGAACAGTTGTAAAGGTCAACTAATGCCTGTGGACAGTTTTTTTTGTACTGCTAAAAGTAATACATAATTACAACAGTATTCACACAAAAAATGCTTAAACGAGGTAATTAGTATACGATAAGGCGATAATTAATACCTTCCTTGCATGTGCGTAATTTCTGTTCGTAAGCTTATCGCGAATATATTGGCTATAATATTTTCCACAATTTGACATAAACGACCTTTTGTCGTTTCTTTAAGAATCGTTTAGAATTTTGTTTTCAAATCCAATCAATTTCATTATCACTTGCTTGTAAAGAAACGTGAAACTTGAAGAAAATTCAGCATCAAATTATATTTTAGTGATCTGTCCGTGGTTCTTACTGAAAACTTTATAATGTTTCGGTCAACGTTGTGTCTTAGGACTTAATCCCATGTGTGTATTCTAGACCCAGAGGGTCCCAAAGAATCATAGATCACTGAAGATATGGTCTTTGAAAAACGCCCTGTATATTTGTGTTGGCATGATGCATCATGCATGACGCATATTTACATATGTTCACAGCAGAACTCCTCAAGCTCTTACGGTATGTCCGATTCCCTTGAGGAAAAGTCCATTGGCATCTTGTGTCCAGAAAAATATCAACTTAAAAAAGGTAGTTTATCTACTAAGAAAACTGTCTTTCAAAGTAGATGATATTTTTTTCCATTTCTAATTAACTAACAGTGTAATCAAAACGTAACAATTCTTCTCGAATGGCTCGAAGAATGCAGGAAACCGTTTTTCTAAATCATATGTATCAGCTAATGGATTTTTATGTTTTAATGAGTCTACAAGTTCTTTGGGCTACTAGGCTTCGAGATTAAGTTGATTCAGCGTCAAATAGACGTGCACTTTACTTTACATAACTAAACTTTCTCTCGCGACTTATTTTCAGACAGATGAATCTATTTGAATTTAATTGCTGTATTTTTCTGGGTGTGGCAGCAGAGCGCGGATATTAGACTGATAAATAAATGAGTAAAATCGAGGAAGTGCTTGCAGATGTCCAAGAAATTTTACACTTCACTTATGTCTTATACCATAATACGGTACTGAAACTTTATACGCGCTAACAGTTTTGAATTCATTTTACTAATAAGCTACGTCGCTTGCTTGGCTAAGCAGTTCCTATATTAACTTAAGACCCATCAAAAGCTGATTACTCACAAAAATTATACATCCGAACATTTGATGGAAAATTTTTCTCACGCTTGATTATTCTAGAGTCGTGTGTTGTACTCGAGAACGATGGTTCAAAACTCCAAAACATTCTTCACTCTAGACATGCGTATGCAAAGCACACAGAGTAAATGAGATCACGAGCAGCATACTAAGGAGGTGACAAAAGCAAGGCGAGGTAAGGCGACTTTTTAAAAAAAAAATATTATGTAAGGCACCTATTTTTAGACAAAGTGCAGGCTTAAAAGAAGACGTTTAGAAAAAGTACTTCAAGTGTCTGGTGCATCTTGTATCAATGATCTCTTATGCTTATCCGTAGATAAAGTATAATGAGAATTGAAGGACCATTATAGCTATATGGTAAAACTCTTGTAAAGAAGCAGCTTCTCTTTAAAAGATAAAGTTAAAAGATGAATTTTTTTTAAAAGGAGGCATAAAAACGAGTTGCAGGTAGTTGTGCAGAGAAAATATAGAGATGTGTTCTTTTTTTTCAGAAGAAAGCACGTCTTTAAGTTTAGGCTTCAGGATCTTTGTAAGAATAAAAAGTGACGTTACAAAGCCGTTACTGAAATTGTTGACTGGTTGACCACGTCGGTCCGGTTTGGTTTATGTGCACGTCCGAGTTAAAGCGCGAAATGCCCTTCTTTACCCCTGGGGTGTCAAATTTATGTGTTTTATAAACGTGTTACACTGATGTTTTCGGTCGAACATGAAATAGTCACGTGGATGAGATCCTTGCGTAAAAATAAACGTTCCCAGATTTCTAGAAAATATATTCTAAAGGGAAAAATTTCTCTGATTCATTAATGAGTTATGTCAAACATAATGTCTCGAGAGATTCCAGTCAAATTAACATATAATCATTCTTGATTAGAGGAATGAAGATTAGATAATTTACTCATTATTGTCAAGAAAGTTTAAAAAAAATTGAGGGAAGAATGCACTCCTACGGTGATTAGTTGATTACCTACTTGAAATATGCAAATGAAAAATGCACTTAAAGACGGCGCAAGTATGTGCGTCCAATTATTCAATATGAAAAGGGAACAAGACTCCCGTTTCACCGCCTGCGTTTCATTATATTATTATTATATGCCCACAGCACCAAGTGGTTATGAACTCAGCTTATAAATTCATTTGATAAAGTTTCGTATTTGAGTCTCGTACACACTTATAAAGCTTCAAATAAGTCTGATTGAGAATGATATGTCATCGGATCCACCCACCGTAAGAAACACGTTGGGTCGAGATTGTGCCTGCTATAAATGGAGGAGAGCGAAAGTACAATTGAATATGCCCGCATTCAAATTTATTCGACTAAGGAAAAAGGCCAGAACCGACCCGATCTCCGTATCACGATATTCTTGATCTTTATGACTTGTCTTGGGTCTTGTTTTATATGAACCTTTGCAGTTTTTGAATGATCTCTATCAGGAAAGTTAGAAAATGTTTTCCATTCATTGAAAGAAACGCTTCTTTGCTGAGAAACATTGCAATATTACAATATGTTTCAACTCATGAGCTCTTTAACCATAATTATAAACCTTCTTAGATCAATCTGTAAATAAAAATCTAGAAAAAAGTTCCAATTAAAACTCGATTTACCTGCAAAGAAGGGCAGCTTCTGTGTCTGTACTTCCTCGTCGCGAGTTCCCACCAGGGAATAATCACTTGGGTATCCCTAGGCTTAACCGTATCACTAACAGCGTGTTCATAAAGTGGTTCCAAAATCGGAACAGTACCGGACAATCTTCTCGGCACATCGTTCACTATTCGTTCTTTGGAAACATTTCCTCTCCTCGGTAAAGTCGCGAAACCCTGACAATCCGAAGTACTCCGAACTTCCTCTTCTGACTCTAAAGAATTGTGCCTCGTCCTCTCAGAGGCTTTTAAAGTCCCACTAAAAACATTTTCATTCCTCCTAGGTTGTAACTGCTCCTGGGACAACAACCTTTCGTGCCTTTCTCTACTTTGAGCTCTGTGCAGTTGACCCTTCAGGATAATATCAGTGGCGTCCATCAGATACATAGGTAGACTGCCTTGCTGGGTGTGACCGTTAAAACTCGCCTCGTCATGACGACTCACATCTATCGTACTCATGCACGACCTCTGAAGACTTCTTCCCGGCACCCTTTCCCCATCAAGGACATCCTCACTCGACTTGTGCAAAGATCTGGCACCTTTGCTTCTCCTGCAGGGCAAAGTCCCGTACCTACGATCATCCGAACGATTCCCCTTCATCAAAACACCTTCTCGATTTTTTCGAGAAGGGTCAAGGGTCCTCTCCGAAGCCCTTCGACACAGTTCTACATTATTTTTCCGTAAATTTCTCTCCTTCCTGGAATGATGAAGATCATCAGCTGCCTCGACTCTCACACGATTCCTCCGAATCGTGCCGGTGAGCAGCGGACGATCCATCTCGTCATCATCACTAGAAGAGGCTTCTTTGGTCATTTTCTCTTGAAATTCAAAGTGAAGTCTTTTTTGGTCCCTTCTTTCTAGGACCTTATCAATCGCTAGCTCTGTAAGAGATTCACTGATGGCATACAAAGAATCAGTCGATTCAGTTGTAGCAGTTGATCCTGTCGAGTGTCTGCAGGAACCATCAATTGAGGAAGATCTGGGAAGAGGTTTCGGAGGCAACTTTCCATAGGAATTAGGCCTTGTACAGATTCTCAAGTTCTTCTTAGGACTTGAAGAGTGGGACTCGACTGATGAAGATGTCCTGTCATCGTTTTCCCCAAAATTCGGTGATATCGGAAGCATTGGAACCATGTCTCGTTTTCGGTGGAGACTCATTTGAGATTGGGTTGTCGAGTTTTTCGCGACCTTGTTAATCACTCCATAGGCCGAGTTGTTTGAATTAGACCTCAACTCTTCGTAGCTCTTGTCGATCTCTGCGATGTTCCTGTTAATGTCCTCAATGTACCTAGCCGTAGTGCGATAAAGATCACCGCTCGGTACGTAATTACCGTCCACGATCGGGCGCTGATCGTTTTTCCGGTCGTTCTTCAAACCAGGCACGTTGGGAATCGCGTAGATCGGCTGCCTGCCATTAGGCTCGCTCGATTCCCGCTTATTATCGACGATCTCGCACGATTGTGACCCTGCGTCCACTGTGCGACTCACGTTTGACTTCGTCGAGCCTCTGGACTCAGAGAGCCGATCGTCCTCTGGAGTGCAGATTATTTTGCATCTCTGCTCAACGATTCTAACTGCCTCTGGCTGGTACAAATTTCCATTTTGGAAGTGTCTCTCAAGAAGAGGTTCTTCAAGATCCTTCTTGTGCAGATTCTCACAATCCTTAGTCTTCGCGAGAAAAGAATTGAGAGTCAGACAATGCTCCTCAAGCGAAACAGTATCATAGAGACATTCCTCCTCATTCGAAGCTAGATCCCCTGTTTTGGTATCACCATTCTTCTGCCATTTGTTGTTGGAGAAGGTATTTAAGCTTATTTCTTGACGAGGATCGCTTTCCCTTTTTGGCGTCTTTCGAAGGGTCCCGTAGTTTTCGAAAAGCTTGTCTTTGCCCAAGTCTGACCATCTGGGCACCTGGTGAATTTGATCTGGAACGATCGGCAAATTAGAAACTCGGGGAAGGGAATATGGTCCTCCGGATTCTTTCAGGAGTTCTTCAGAGTCGGAACGATAGACAGCCCGAGGTCGACTTCGACCTCGAGACCTTATGGTGGCGTATCCGTCGTGCACTCGTCGGGAACATACGTTGAGATCCATGTTCGATTTCAGTGAAACGTTATTAAATAGTTGCTGACATTCTTCATGCTATCCTGAATTCGATCTACCAGGCGGATCGAAGCGCTCGAGATCACGATCACGACGATCTTGGGTCACTCAGCTATGCGAACCACAGCAATGGTGTTTTCTACGCCGTACGCGAACTCTAGTCTCACGATAGTTTCTTGGCACATTTTTCCATGGAGATGGTAACAAGCCTGTCTGAAAAAAATCAGGTTGTTCGACAATCAAGTTCAAGTAGGGAGGTTTCCCGAGAGAGAATCTGGTGTGCCTGAGGCTGGGAGTACTGCTGGAGATAAATGGTGTCAGGAAGGTAAATTTGCATGGATTGATGATTTACGAGGAGATTAGGTAGCAATGTGTGGAGAGATGTTTGCAGGAAAGTTAGACTTTAGTTGACCGATAAAAACTTATTCATTTTTCGTCAGAAGAGAAAAATAACATAAATCTGCAAAAATAAGAAAATAACAAGGAATATCTTTTAGGTGTCCGACTCCGATTTTTTTGTCCTTTAAATTTGTGATATAACATCAAAAACAACTAGGAGACACGCAACTATTATTTTTAGCCCTTATAATGGGAAAAACTACCCTTAGTCGTGTACACCCCTAATAAAAAATCTTGCTTAAATTTGAAAATAGATTATTTTTAATGAAGAAATAATTTTACTCTTATTAAATAATACAATAGAAAGAAGTTTTGGAAACAGATTATATGGATATACCCTTACTTGGAGGTAAACAACTCCCGAGGATAAGATAACTGATTATGAATCAAGGATTGAAATTTAATAATATTATTTCGTAAATGGAGATGAATATCTTCTCCGTATAGAAATATACATCATCAGAGAAGCGTCTAACATAATTTTTCCAAACTCGAAATCGCATAAACATGTAGTGTTTTTATTTTTTTGAAGTTGTACCTTTTGGTATTGACTTAACTATAATGTTAACTCAACAATGAATAATTTGAGAATAATATAAAAACAGCCTTACTTTCACAAATTCCTTAATTCTTCTATCAAGTTTCTATAAGGGTAGTTTAAATTATTTATTCATCAACTTAGGAATACGAAGGGAGATTAGCCCTTTAATATAAGGATGTAATAATTTCAGTACTCTCATATAATACTACTTTCAATTAACTTAACACATTTTTGCTTCAAGATGCGGAAATTTTGGTTCAATACGTGTTAATTTAAGAATGTATTCATTTAAGGGTTGTTTACCCCTAAATAAGGGTATATTCATATAATTTGTTTTCAAAACTTCTTTCTATTGTATTATTTAACAAGAGTAAAATTATTTTTTTATTTTTTTTTATATGACTGAGGGTAGTGCTTAAAATCATAAAAATATTATTTTTGAGCGAAACTTCAGGGGCTTATTTCACCCCTTAAAAGTCATTTTAGGCAGATAAGAAAAAATACGTGTTTCTTAATTTGTGATGCTCTATCGCATATTTATAAAGGAGAAAAGAATAGGAGGCGGACACCTAAAAAACATACCTTGTAAGTTCTCACGAACCTCTTTCAAAAAATGAATTAAGTAATTTTTCTCTTGTCAACCTGGCAAGGATAAGAAACTGAACTGAATGCATAATGATTCCCTGAGGCACTTGCTAAATTTGTAAATTTGACTGCGAATCTTATGGGAACTTGTACTTGAATATTAACAATTCTTTCTTCATTTTTGTAAACAACAGTAATTAATTTCTTCTTGAAATTTTACAGCAAATGCCTACGTTTTTGGAAATGTTTACGCATTCAAATCGAATTGACGTAAATTCCAGTATACCATTCAGAATTTCATACATGCCATTCTCGAGATCCTGAAAGGAGGACATTAGGTATGCAAACGATTTGTGGGACTACTAGTAAGGTAATTTCACATAAATCGCCTCCCAGGTAAGCATTCACAAGATTTCTCGTTTTTTTCTCTCAATTGTCAAGATTGGTGAGCCAGATCAGTCCAGAATTTCTATACAGAGGACCTTTAATCGAAGTAGTGCAATAAAGTGTAACGCAATGCCTGATAAGAGAACCCGATCTTCAAAGTACTCGCAGTGGTGGGATCGATAAGCGATATTAATTAACTTTATCTCAATACAGTGAGTTACACAAATAGATGCCGGTCGTAACTAGCAATTTTTGTCATCCTGCTGATCAATGATTACGATTCGACGACAGAACACGTTCAATTACCACACGTTGGGAATATATCGTTCCAGTTACTGCGTTACTAATCCTATTGTTATATTTCACATTTATTATTATACGAAGATTACAACTTTAATGAAAGACTTGGATCTAGAATAACATTTCCTGACATAGGAGTAGATTTAGTTCTCACTACTTTATCATTATTATTTCATCAAGTTTATACAAGCGTTTCTAATTCTGCTTATGTGTTATTATATGCGTTTTTAATCCAGAGAATTTGTACTGCCTTGTAAAATAATAGGTCTATTAAGCTAGCACCTCCACAAAAGAATTTAAAAATTCCGAATACGTCATAATTTTTGACTTTTTGTGCTTTTTTGGGCTCCTGAATTCCGCAAAAACCGACTCTCTAAAAACAAGCCTTAAGTTCTAAAATCAACCCCTATTACAGAAATGATACTTTTCGAAATTTTAAGGACACAGCATTTTTTGGCGTTTTTGGGCTCCCCAAAACTACCAACTATGATTTTTGACTCCACCCCATTGTTGCCACGCAGATATAACTCCATTTCTGATGCAAAAAGTTTTAAAAAATTATTCTTCAGCAAAGTCATATGTGCGTGGCAATAATGGGGTAGATTTGGGCATAAAGGGATGAAGCCCAAAAATCATAGTTGATATTTTTGGGGAGCCCAAAAAAGCCCAAAAATAGTGTGCCCCTAAAACTTAGAAAAATATAATTCCTGTAATGGGGATTGATTTTATAATTTAAGGGTTGTTTTTGGAGAGCCGGTTTTTGCGGAATTCAAGAACCCAAAAAAAGCCAAAAATTATGGCGTATTTTTTATTTCTTTTAGTTTGTTATTTGAAACGTTGGAGGTGCTAGCTTAATAATGGACCTTTATAAAATAATCCATAAAGCAACCAGAAGCAACATAGATTTATCAAATATGTAAGTTTCTTTCCTTGATTCTAGAATTGATTTGAAAACTACTGAAAATCAGAGTTGTTACAATTTACAAAATGATTACACTAAGCAAAATACCATTGACTTAATAATTCCGATAAAAAACATGTGAGTGGTTCTGTGAGCGAATAAATTAGACATTTTTTCGAACTTCAGTAAACTAATCGCACATTTTTCACTTGCGGAATATTCATCGAGCTATTGAAATTCTTTCAGTAAATATTTATGCAAAAATATTTCTTCCTGTCACGCAATGTATAAAATATCTGAGAAACAGCAATAGGCAATCCAAAAACTTGAATCTGAAGGCCTCCTTTGATTCTTTATGACTAATACAAATTTTACACTTGCATGATCACGACATTATGGATTTCCTAGAATAATCCATTATTGTAATGCATTCACGATCGCTTAAACAATTATCTGGCAATCGGTTCGAAATGCGTGACGCGGAAAATGCACACGTACAAGTAGTAACTTCGCATTTACTATTGCAACTGGGAAAGCCCGAGGCGTGTCGAAGTTTTGTAATAAAAGGAAGAAAAAAGAATCTATTACATATCTCGTAGGATGCCATGAGGACGTCTATATTTAACGATTAGCTAATCCTCACTCACGAGATGCTTCATTGCAACTCTGTTCGGATATTAATGAGGCATCAATTGCCCCTACAAAGTGCACTTGGGCATGCACATTATGCAAAGTGCAGGGGTATACCTATTCCATAAACTATGAAACGTCAAAGACGTATGAATGAAAAGAGTAAAAAATCATCCCGCATGACAAAAATTATGAAAAATGTTCATCACTTGGAATTGATTCAAGAGGCTCAATAGTAATTCAGTATTCAGTGGCAAGTCGACAGTCTCCTATATGCTGTGATTTTCTTTTTTCTCCGCAAGCAGAATGCAGAGCCTGAAAACTATAGCAATGATTCAAGCCAACACAAATTTTTTGCTGTGTTTTGTTTTTTTCTGTTAGTTGGATTTATTACTGTCCTTGCTTCTTGACTCATCGGCTTTTTTTCTTTCATGTTGGGTTGGGTTGGGTCAGCTGCTAGAACAGTTTTTAAGATAGAGGAAAAGGGAGTGTTTTTTGCGGTTTCTTTCCTGTCACGGGGAAGATGATTAAATCTCAAAAAATTGGTAGCTTTTCAATCCGAGGGTAATCTTATTTTTGGGAACTTTCAAGTATAAAGCGTTTGGATTTAAATTACGCAGAATTTCGCAAGGTGTCAGAGAAACAGAAGAGCAAGTTGATTGCATGTCTTAAGGAAAATGATGGCGGAAATGGTGTGTTTCAAAGCAACTCGAATCGTTTAGAACTTAAAACCTTTCTCTCGTGAGCAGAGAAGAACGCGCAGCCTAGGCCAATAATTAGCAGCAACGGGAGCTCTCCCGTTTCTCTTCGCTTTACAGTTTCTCATTTTATGCTCAAATTTATTGCTCTCGCAGTTTCAGAATATTATAACGCGACCTTTTTCCGTGGCAGAAGTCCCCTTCCTATTTCCGGAACGCGAGGAAGCTCGATTTTACGTGCTTTCAGGGCCCTAGCAGATTGCTCGAACGTAAATCCGGAAAGGAATCGTCCTCTGGTGAATTCGCTCGGCTGAGCATCGTCGACTTTAAACTGAGTTAAATTATTTATATCCGAGATAAAACGAGATATTATGTCAATTTCAATTCCCATGTGCAGTGTGCACTCTAGAAAGCGAATTGAAGTTTTACGAGGCTAAGATTCCGTTATAGGAAGGCGTGGAAGTTTCGAAAATGAGCAGTTGAGTGATTGATTGGTCTTCAATTTTGGAAGCTGGCGAAGAGCCCATTACGAAGTCAGATGATTATTAATCATTTTTATTCAATTAGCAACTCATTCATCAAGAGATTTTCAGACTAGAGACTCCAATAAAATATTCCTATCTTCATCAAAATGTTTAATCAATTGGTGTCTTGATTGAATTGACGAATTGAATGCAATTTCTTTCTTTGGATTTTATATCTGAATCAAGATAAAAAGCATCTCTCCTGACAGTGATTTGCACCTTAGAATAATTTTCTGGCGTCGGCTTCAGGGATGAATTCTTTTAAAGAGGACATGCTTCTTTTTCTCCAAGAATCACTTCGAGAGAAATGTACTCCCAAGTAGAAGCTTCTCAAGTAGCGATTCTGATCCAAAGAATGAGGAGACTCAAAGAAAAAGTGGAAGACTTCTGGATGAACATAAGGTCGAGTTCTTTATTGCTCGGAATTCGTATCGGCAAATTCCAGAAGCTCCCTATACTTTCTGCTAACAAGTTCTGCAGTATAGAATCAGCTTTGATCTCCAATTTTGAACAATATATAACCCCTGTGAATTTCCACCCCCACTATTAAAATTTCGTAATTTTCTTCAGAGTTCTGGATTCCTCTTCAATAGTTCTAGAAAGTTTTGAAAAATTGAATTTTTTTTCGGAGTTCTTAGTAGATTTAGAATAGTTCCAGAGTTCCTGATGATTTTCGGAAATATTCCCGGCGAATTTAACCCAAAAAAAAATTTCGAACAAAATAACTGTCCCCTCCACTTTTTCAAAAACAAATTTTTCTTCGCGTCATTTTGTCTTCTTCACAGAGTTCTAGAATTCTACAAAAAAGGAGTTTAGAGAAATTAAAAATCCTAAGAATTACAGCATGTTGAAAATTTCAGGAGTTCTGTCGAAAATTTCTATACCATTTTTCGATCAACTCAAAACCCAAAAATCTACGAGACTTTAATTATTAATTAATGAGTTACATTTAAAAAAATTAATATTTCAACAGAATTCTTGGAAGTTTTACAAATTTTTAAATCAAAACTTTTTGATATATCTTTAGAGTTTATAAAGTCTCGTAAATTTTTGGATTTTGAGTTGATGGAGAAATGGTATAGGACTTTTCGACAGAACTCTTTGGGGTAGGAACAGAACTCCTGAAACTTGTAAAGACAACTTTTCTATAATGATATTATAATTTTCAAAATGCTGTAATTTTTAGGTTTTTGAATTTTTCTAAATTTATTTTTGGTAGAACTCAAGAACTCTGTGAAGAAGACAAAACGACGTGAAGAAAAACTTGTTTTTGAAGAAGTGTGGGAGGACAGCTATTTTTTTCAACATTTTGTTTTGGGGTAAATTCGCCGGAACTATTTCTGAAAATCATCAGGAACTCTAGAACTATTCAAAATCTACTAAAAACTCCGAAAAAAAACTCAATTTTTCAAAAGTGGGGGGGGAGCGAGAAGTTAGTCCCCATTTTAAAAAATCGATTGTTTTACCCTTTAAAGGTCAAAAAAATGTGTAAAACCTATCAGAAACTCTAGAACTATATTAAAGAGGAACTCAGAACTCTAAAGAAAATTTTGAAATTTTAATAGTGGGGATGGAACTGCACAGGGATCAATATATAGTCCAAAGCTCTGCGGCTTTGTGAGTGATAAAAATATTCAAGTTTAAATCGACTTAAGTGTCACATAACGGACTCGATGTACAATTGAGGACCCTGACTTGAAACTTTCATGAATTTTATTAGTTCAAAATATTCCGAGTTAATCTGTGACCTCCATCAAGACACTCAAGTCCTTCGATGAGTCAGATTTTGAGGTTTTACTTGAAGCGAGTAGGACGCGATAATAAGGTATCTTTAAAATTTTATGGCTCCTATTACGCAACTCAGGCGTAACCAGCGCTACACAATCTTAGGTTCTTTCACAATTCCGACTCTCCTCGAAATATTGCATGCCATATAAAATATCTTGCGTCAAGTTCGAGACTAAATAATGAGCTCACGTTTAAACCTGCAGTTCTATTAATCTATTATATTCCAATTCCTATTTTGTGATATTAATAGCATTTAAAGCGACCTATTTCAATTTTATGTACAAGTATTTCCGTTCGAGGTGGTTTGTTGACTCTGGCACGTGCTGCAAGCATTCATATGTGCTTGAGCATGAAGCACATGTCGTCAGATCGTTTATTTTTTTACGTTTTGCTTATCTCTTCAAGATAAGATCGCGCGCCAGGTATCAGGTTCTTTACAAGTCGTTGTATGAAAATTGTACCACGTTAACTCTTTAATGAGGAGCTACCAGTTGTGTGGCAATTTCAAGGTAGTCAAAATTGAGTATAATATTGGACCAAATGCCACACACAAATTCGAACTATGATGTATCGGTGTTCCTCCGAGGAGTGTAAATATTTATGAGTCTTCCTGGAGAAGGTACATGCGCCCTGTTGTTTAATGCACCTGCACCAGGCAAATGCATCTTCATAAATAAAGAGATATAGCGAGGGTATGTTTGCTCCCTGAAAAAGAAGCAAAGAGACCTCAAGGTTTGCTCATTTCCGCTTCTTCCAGGTGTTTCGGCTTTTGGAAGTTTCTATTTTAGTTAAATTTTCACTTAAGCAGACTTAAGTATCGCAGCTGATAAACTGCGGATATGGAAAAAAGAACTTCCAGGCTGGTCTTTCATAAATTTATGTTCGGACTTTGGTAGATAAATTCTTATGGTGTGTGTGTGTGTGGGTAGGCTCTACAGAAGATAAATATAGAATAAAACATTAAACCACTTTCTGCAGTAGAACAGTCTGTTAGGGTAGCTTGTTCTAAAAACGCGACTTGCTACATTTTATTTTTTTGCATAGGTGAGAACATGATCATTTCAAATTCAAGTGCTTCTTCACTTTATAATGGTTAAGACATTTCAACGATTAAATAATCTTAATCAACAACATCACTTAAGATTTGGAAATGAATGATGCTTCTTTCGCAATATGTAATATTGTTTTCTTTCTCCCTCATTATCGACGGGTTTTGTAATGTTTTGATGACACGGAATGACCAAATTGTAATTCCATATCGAACGTGATATTATGAACCGGGTCGAAAGATTGTGCACCATCGCGACTGGTGTTGTTTCGCAACACGTAGCGATTACTTTATCCGTAGGAGGAACAGGTCCTCGAATCAGTCCAGACACTGGAGATTAAAGACCTGTCGAAACTGACACTACATTCTATCGAGACCTCTCAGATACTAATATCTACAACTCAGTGCATCCCAAAACGATATAGGAACTCGCTTTATGCCAAGTCCGAAAATATAATCGTGTTTTGCGAAACATAAATGAGATAAAAAAATTCCATACCACACTTAAATTTGGCAATTAGAATGCCGATCGATGGCCAGAGGCATGAATTTGTTATTCATATTCTTGATTTTTTCCAGATGATGACAGTAAAGTGTCATATGACCAAATCGATAAAAAATATTTCACTTTTAGAAACAAACCTTTTTAGGCGATTCACAGGTGTCAACTGGAAGGAATTTAAACCGGACAAATAAAAATTTGAAAGCCTTGAAAGCTGAAGAAGTGCATCAGATTTTAGGATTATTTTCAGATGAACGCATATTCAAAAGGGAAATGTTTTCAGTAAGATTATGTAATAATTTCTTTTTAAATGAATGTGTGATTCCTTCAGTTTTAAGATAAACCGCAATCTTCAATTGTTTTTATATGCTTCTTCAAAAAGGTGTATCGGAACACGTAATCTTTTTGCATAAAAGGATCTACATACCGTAAGATATTACGAAATTATTTTAAAAGACTTCTCTATAAGGAAACCCGTTCTATGGCTTAATCTCAATTCTTATTACATCCTCTTTTGCTTTCTTTTCTTTTCAGTTCCTTTTCGGATTTCCATTCAATCGAGAATCAATTAATTCAATTCAGATTTTCAATACCTATTCAACATTTCTTTCGTACAATTTGTTTCATATAGTCCGTAGAGTCTTTAATAAATCTTCTCCAAAAATATTAGAATGGTTGTGGTCTATATGTACATATAGAAGTTTAAATGTGAATACATTTCCATCTTGTCAGATATATAATTTCAAGGCTTTAAATTAAAAATAAAATTGACATAATAATTTTAAATAATCTCAAGAATATTATCATATAAAATAGCAAATCACTTATAAATTTGCGAGTACTTCCATTTATCAACACTATATTCTATTAACTCGATCTGCAGTGATGAAGTCATACCATGAAATCAGCACTTTCAGTGGATCCATTACAATTTTTACTTTTCTGAGAATATAAACTGCGATATAAAGATTTTATCTTCCTATAAATCGTATGTGAATAAATTTCGAAAGGATATTTTATTGCTAATCCGCAAAAACTATACAAGGGTTTCTCCTCCATATCTTCCAAGCCAAAACCAAAAATTAGGTTGAGTATAAATCAATTCTGCCATAAGCGACCTTCTGAACTTTTATTTATCTTCATTATTTTGATTTGTACAGAATTTATCAAAACAGCCGCAGGTCACTCAAGATTGATACCCAAGAAATAAAAAAAGAAGATAAACAAATCATCCATCCAACATGAAAAATGAATCTTGGGTCAAATGATCATTCTCTACAAATATCGATAAATGCAAAATCAGACAAGCGGCCTGGTTCTTAAGATTGTATAACAGACATAGATCTCGCTTATACTCGAGAAGTTCATTAAATGGAGACAGGCGTTGAATTTATCAAACAGTTACAGTGATTCGTGTCACATTGAACTTAGTGTAATTTTTCACTGGCGAATGTCTTCTGAGCTGAGTATAGAAGCCTCTGCACGAATATAACATGTAATCATAATAATCACAATGATAAAAATAATAAGCAACCCCAGGATGACAATTCGTGGTCGTGGGGTTTAATTCGTTGACTCTTGTGGGCAACTGAACATACACATAATGTACCAAGACCCAAGAGTCCAAGACCAAAGAGAACTGAAGACCCCGTCTTCTTGATTGAAGCCAATTCTCTGACCAATCCAGAGACTTGGCTTATTAAAACTGCTGTGGCTGTTGTTTTGCCTTTTGTCTTTGCTTTTAATGCCGCACTAAGTGCCTGTCCGCCTCGTAATAGTATTTTCTTTTCTAAAAGACCTAAACGACTTCGAAGGACGAAAGAATGAGAAATGAACTTCACTGGGAGGAAGAGATAAGGAAACTCGAGTTTTGCTGATCCTCTCGGTTTGCTGTGCTTCGTGGGAAAAGGATCATCGAGAAAGAAACTCTTATTCACCAAGTTTATGATCTGTGAATAATACTTGCAAGTGAGCTCGATTTTAAAATAATTTAAAATCTTCAAACGCCTTCTTATTTGGGTTAATGTCATGGAAAATCTGATGCAATTATTAAAAGATAAAGTATACATAACCAGAGCAATCATAACTTCAGATAGTAATAACGACATTATCATCGTCGAAGCTTTTGCAGGTCGTATTAAGAGAGGAGAGCTGGTATCTTATTACAGTACGTAGCCTCGACAGGTATAAAAAAATTGGAACCTGTCGATACTTTATACCCAGTATTGCGAGGAACCTAACAAAAATAAGCAGCAAAAAGCCAGACCTTATCCCAGAAACTCAAACAAGATTATAGAGAAGGACAGAGGACAGAGAATTTCTTGACCAGCAAGCAAGAGATGGTCAATGTCTCAACGACTTGGATAATCCTCTCCGTTCTCGTTGATGTAATTGGTCTGGAGGAAACTGAACCGCGAGAGGGATGCAGTTCAACAAAAGGAAGCCAACTCAAAAGGATCCACTATTTTCAAGTGGCCATTCTATTTTCCTAAAGTGAAGGTTTCGAAAAGGTGAAAGCTTGTGATCTGGGTCTTAGCCAGTGTGGGAAAGGAAAGGAAAACATGGAAGAAAAGAAAACTTGAGAGCAAAAGGTATAAATAAATAAATGTATCCTGTTAAAAAGGATTTACGAACTGCTAAACTTTTGAGTGGAAAACACTTATGGGAATGCTGCAGGGAGCTGATTTCCAACAAGATCTACTTTGTAGTTTGTTAGGTTCGAGATCTTGTGTTGAAATCAAGAAATAAGAAAACAAAACGTTACAGTACTTGAGCAGAAATATCAGCTTGATATCCAAGGGATGTTGGGTTGTTGGGTACCTTGTACCTTTAATCTTTTTATCTTTCACAAACGTTTACGAGGTATCGCCTCCAGCGTGGGAGATGCAGGAGACGAAAAGGGAAGGGAAGAAATTCAGGCTACTACCTACTGCGGAAGAAAAACACAGATATAAACGTGCTGATCTCAATAAAGAGTGCCTGCAGGATCCGGGCCAGGCCCTCAGAATCTCTGCAGGCCTATATTTATGTTTGTAGGATATCCTCTTTTGTGGGACAAGTGCTTATCGGCTCAACGATGTTCTAAGTTCAGATACTCGACCATGTCAAGAAATAAACTTAAATTAAATAATTTAAAGGAGAAGCTTTAAAAATTAAAATGACACGAGATAATATTCCTCCTTTATTCCCGGCGACTCATTCAGTAATTTCACAGTAATAATATTAACTTATTATGAAAAAAAGTCACAAACGAAAGAAAATGTCATCACAAATCACTCTTATGAATTTAGCAACGCTTGTTTTATACGAATGTACAAACCGAGTGTTAATGTTGGAAAACTTTCGCTGAAATTAAATGTTATATCAGCGCTGAAAAGCTAATTAAAAATATTCGATGCAATTTAGTACTTTTACTATTTAAGATTTCATTCTAATTGAAAATAATTTACGCAGAGACTTAGGTTCAATAGACAGTTACGCTCATTTTACCGATATGATTAGAGTGGTCATAAACATTAGAACCATATCGAATAGTTAATGCTCGATGAAAACTGTTTTAACGTCTGTGTTTATGAAAGGTAAAAAATGGCAAGAATCGTAAACGCTCAGTACGACTGAGGTCAATGATAACTATTTTGTAGGAGTTACGATAATGATCTTTAACTTGACTGTTCGCTCTGTTGAGAAAAGAGGTATTAGTAAAGTTATTTGTGGAAGAGTCATTTCCTCGTTTCTATTGGAGCCACAAGAATTTTCTACATCATCCTTCCCATCAGAATACTAACCACGTTTTCTCTTTAATATCAAGCGATTCATATGTATGATATGTAGCTGTATAGATCATATTTATCATATCTAAAGAATTGTTACTCCTAGGTGTGTCTTAATGACTTTTATAGTCAAGAACAACTTCCAAATTAAGCTTTTCGAAGATTATAAAAAAGTTTTGTCCCAAACAGGGACAATATTTAGAAAAGATAAAAACAAAGTATGCCTTGTATTCTGGTTAGTCGGGTGTCTCAAACGCCACAGCATCATAATGGCATCCCGGTATTAACGGAACTCCTACGCGGTTAGGGCATTATTACTGTTTATAAATTCTGTACGAGGGACTGTCGAATGTCTGTATAGGCTTGTCTATTTATTAGATAGGACTGGATGTCAATCACCTTTCGACGGAATATTAATAAACCAACCCATTAGGTCCTCAGGGAAAAGGCAAGAGCCCTCATACACAGTGGCTCATTGTTTGTCAATTAAGGGAATATTGAACGAGCGGAGGACCTGTCAATAGGTTGCCAACATCTAAGTTTTTTGTTCATTGACTAAATGACTAGTCAAAATTAATGCTTTTAACAATCTAATTACTTTATTGATGCTAAATTCTCATAGAATACCTGGGAATTCTTCCAAATTCTTGAAAGTCAAAAATTTTTTAAATAAAATATAGAAGTTATATAATGTGACAAAAATAACATAGTTAGCATAAATGAAAATTCATGAGTTTAACGACAAAATAATAAAGAGTAGATGCTTTAATGTGGAAAGACAGAAAAGCAGAATTGATAATTTATTATTATGAATTGCCAAAATCTAAATCTTTTTATCTATACCGCAGTCTGAATTAATTTACTACTGGTACCTTGTGCCTGAAAGTTGTGAGCCTTGTTCAAAGGTGTTGAAATTTATGAATAAAAGGGCAGAAAGATGCATGAGAGTACCTCATATAAATATATGAACGCGACACGAGCATGGAGTATGATTAATTGTGAGTACATACATCGGAGGCGGGGGAGCGTGCATAAAACTTAAAAGTCTTGGTCAATAGAATTGCTAATCCAGCGACGTAAATACAGGCGATTCAGAAACTCGGCCAATCATTCACATTCGCGTTGTTGCAATGACGACGCTTGTGTCGCGCGACTAGTGGATAATCGTGCTCATATGATTATTTATTATACTCGGCGCCGTAATTGCAGAAGCGGAAGGAAAAGTTCCACCAAGGCGAGTCACAAGATTTGTTTCAAGTCTGAATTAATTAAATATGATAAAAGGTCTTTGTCGAACAAAATTACGTTTCAATTGTAAATCTCGATTCGAATTTTATCTGAATTATAATTTTCTTTGAAGAAAATTGAGTCACGTAAGAATGACGTGTATAGGAATATCATCTTCTAAACTTTCCGGCTATTAGAATAAATTACAAGCCAATTAATGCTCCCTAGCGTCTTTTCTTAGGTCCATAAAATTGGATTTTAGGCTCAGAACTCCAGATATCTTACTTAATCTCCGGTTTGGTTTCTATAATGAGGACTTTAAAAGACCACACGGCTTCCTTCCGCTTTTTCTTTTTCAGAGTCGTGCACACTTTTTTCGAATCCTTAAAGACGTTAAGTCCTTCGAGCGAGGGTCCTACACGCCCTATAAGCGCCTAAGCAGAAACAAACTGAATAATAATAGCACGCTAACGTAGTAGTTCAAGAAACGTGGCCAGCATTTGTAAACGCTTAGTTCAGCCAGGATCAGGCCCAGATCGCACAATGATATCTTAGAGGAACAATGACTGCGCGAGAGTTTCCTGAAGTTCCCAGCAGGTCGATCCCAGCAGGTCTCAGTCTCAGTCTCTATTTACAACGGTCCAGCTCAAATCTTGGGTCTTGACTCTGAGACTCCCAGGCTCGTAAAATAAATGTGTCATAAATTATACTTATTTAGAGATTGCGTCGCAGGTGAAAAAAGTCACGACACTATTCTATTCTAACTTTCATATTTTTTATTTTGAAGCAGGTCCCATTTTAAGCCGGCGTGGATCTAGACAAGGGATTTGGGGGAGTATACAATAATTGTACAACTCCTTCACCCCTCTGAAGAAAAGAGCAGATTCGCGCCTGATTCCAACGACGGTTTTTAAATAAAGTTAAAATTGTTTCTCGAAAGTTAAAATTGAAAGTCTAGTTTAAAACCCTAGGGGTCCTAGAGGCGTTAAAGAACTAAATTCGTTTCCCCAACCTTTCACGTTTTAAGGACAGACCCCTCAACTTCTACACCCACAGATGGAAAACTGAACCGAGATCCTTTTCTTTACGAAGCGACGCATGGTTACGAATAGAATCCCTTCCCCCATTTCCCTTCAGCCTTAAAGTCTGCTTTTCAGGTTCCAAAAGAACCCCTGGTTTGTCAGAATCCCGTTTAGAAAGAAAAGTTGGACAGCTTACCCTCATTTAAATTTTTTTTCATTTTCAATAACAACGCTTAAAAAGTTAATTTAATAAAACTTTATTTTTAGAATCTCTTTAAAATAAGTATTCGGTTTTATTAATATAGATTAAAAGAATTTAAAATGAGTCTTAAGGGTATTATTAAAATAATTGTGATAATCTATATTTGATCTGAAAAGCAGGGTATGCACGTTATAATTATTTAAACAGCGCGTACATTACAAGTATGTATTTATATTTTATAATGAGTTAGAGATACAATCAGAAAAAGAATTTGGGAGCATGATAGGCTATTTAATTGAGCAATTTCTTCGAACGATCATTTTAATTAGTCTGTTGTGGGGGAATTATTCAGCACCAGTTAAATTTATTGAGCGCGTTAAGTCTGCGAGTTATTGAAGCAAAGAGGAGTTTCGCTACTGTTTCGGCGAGATCGATTAGTAAAGATCGTTAATACTGGAATTTCTTGAAAATAGGCTAGAAAATAATAATATTGTTGATTGTTCGAGATCCTAGTCAGCATTCTTGTCAGAAAGAACCTTTATCCTTTTTTATTAATCTTCCAATTTTATTATAAATCCAAAGGTTGAAGGAACGGAATTACTATACCATTAAAAGTTGTACTCTTCGGTATTTAGTCTCCAGTTTTCTAGTTGATTCAAGGATCAAGAAAGACCGGGAGATAGACGAGGTAAACTTAGTTCACAATAGTCGTTTCTCCTAAGGAGCCAATGGCAGCAGAAACCATAAAAGCAGAGACAGGAAAAAACAAAAGTAAAAAAATCAGTCACAGAGAGACGAACGTACCGAGAATGCGAAATGTTACAGGTTGCTGCCCCTAGGTTTATCTCTCTCTCTCTTTTGTTGGTTTGAAATTTTAGAATTTAGATCCATATATTTCAAAACTTCCAAATTTGCAGTTACCCAACTCTATGCATAAATCTAGATCATCAAAGTTTGGTATCAGAGGAATTTCAGAATTGAACAGAGCAATTTTGAATCAACCATTTATGTAGATAAAAATTATGCGAGTGGAAAATATTATTATATGGAAAATATATTTCTGTCGATGTTAAGAAGATTGCTTTCTGAGGAATAAGTGAGTAGCGCATCTTTTCTCCTTATATGTTCGCAAGAGACCTTCTGATACAGGAGAAGAAGCGAGTCGTGAATCGGCCAATCACATCACAAAGATCTCGCAGATGAGGTCGCGGAAGAGGAAAAGGAAAAAGGAAAATAAAACGAGAAAAGTGAAGGAGGTGGAGGCAAGGTCTCAGAGGCTTTAGCATAGCCTTTGGCTCAATACCTCAGAGGCGCGGTCTCTTTAGTTTTCTCGATATATTGTTCCGGTGATTCGTCTTTCTCCGAGATCTTTTGATATATATCAATATATCATATATATATATATATACACTTGATGTATGGAACAAGACAGTATGAAGCTCGACCCCTATATACTTCATCGATTACTGGCTGAAGAGATCACGCCGATGTAAGATGATATATATGAGAGGTGATCTAGAGCAACTCTAACACATTACGTTCAATCGACATCTCAGCACGATCTCCATACTCAATCGTCAAAAGAATCACGCCTTCAACTCTATTTATACTACTTCTTTTTCAAATTCAATTTCTGACCTTGCTTACAAATTGCTAGCAAAAAATTGATAAGTGATTCGCGATGTCAAAAGATGAAGAACTCTTGAACTTTTAAATAAACGAAATATTTTTTCCTATTTATGTTTTATCTAGAAATATCATTATACAGAATTATTTTCAATGCAATCAATAGACAATTCGTCCACTTGAACATTTAGACCTTGAACCATATTTTTGGGTTATGAATGCTAATTAGTTGTTGCAGAGTGGAGATTTTCCAGAAATCAGTGAAAATTATTTCCATCGTTAACTCATTTCTCAGTAGGAAAAGTTATTTAGGTTTCATAGTGGACTTTGGCTCTTTAATTCGTTATGGAATCTTAATTTATGATAGCTTCATAATTAATATTTTATATTAATTTAACTGAATTCTGGATCGAGAAATGTCCGTTTTCGCTTCTTTTATGGAAGCCTCCCATTCAAACAAAATTCTAGTGACGATAATTGAACGACGAGAGGCAATTGTCCTTTTTGAATGCGGATGGACTCGTATTACGTTACTTCCGTTTTATTTTAGCATCTGTAAACCATCATAGAAGTCTCTTACAATTAGTCTGCCGTGATTTCATGCTCTTTTAACTCTGAGATACATTAATTTAATTATTTTTTAATTTACGAGATAGAGACCACAATTGTCAAGTTAAATTGAAACATTACAATTAGAAAAACTAAATGATTGTACAAAGTCCATGAATTTCCTCAATCCACAACGCTTATTTTCAAATTAAGAGACGTCCTAACCGAAAGCATCAATTTGCTTTCAAATTAGCTTTAAATGAGTTCTGTTTTCTGTTACAGCTTATAGTTGCTTTTCTGGTCATCGACTTTCTCCTGTTTTTTTCTAAAATCTAATATGATACTATAATTATAGCTATAAACTATAGTTGAATCAATTCGTCGGTGCTACCTAATTTTTTGAACTATAACTTAGTGAATTAAAATCCATGTCATTAATTCTAATCGTAATAAAAAAGTCGCTCTTTTAATATCGAAATCTTTCGTTAAAGGTCAGGCATTGCATTCTCTGAATCTACGTATATGATAAGTGAAATCAAAGGTCGATGGTTCGCGATCCGGGTCATCCAATCTTGAGAATGATTACAATTTTAATAGCAGTAACATTAATAAAGAAATTACGTGTTCTCAGTTGTTGTTCAAAAATCCGATTAGCACATAATCTTGATATTCGTGGACGATCCTCAGAGTTTTGTTTTCCATGGAAAACAATTTAAACTTTAAATACTATTTCAATTCAAAACATTATTCACAATAGATTCACTCTGTTGTATAAACATCCTTTGACAGTTCCACAGTGAGATCTAGATCATAAAACTAGTTTATTTTCATCACACCACACAATGTTAAAATTCCACGTCAACTTGAATCAAATCAGTTCCCTTCATTTGAATTCTTCGCGGGGCGAAAAGCGCAGATCTATTTTTTCGATAAACGGACCGAATAAATATACTATATATGTAACACGTAGCGCGTCTTGGCGCAGACTGCACTCAGCTCATGGCCTCATGGCTCAGCACGCTCAACCATCAACAGCTCAAAGACGCTCAAACCACAAGCACGCTCAGCTCAGCACTGTTGATAATCACTATAGCTATAGCTATAGAGCCCGGACAATCGGACATCGTATACAGTGGAAAGACTGTGGAAAATAGTCTCTTTCTATTGGTTAAGGCCGTGATCCGGGCGCAATGACCCGCCATGGAAGCGATTGGTCCGATGCCAACAGCACTCACGAACAGTGTCGAAAGACCGAGATCACCGAGATCGTGTATCTTCGACTGCGCTCTTTCGAGGCGCGCATTTTTAAACTGCACCTACCTCTGCGCAAATAGATATGCAAAATTGTAGGGAAAATCGAGGGCTCGGAAAACACAGTTATTCTCATTAAAAATGAGAGAAAAAGACTGCTGAGAGTTATAAGAAACCATTCTTGACTTACGTAAAGATAATAAGACATTTTAAGGGTGTTGAATACAAATTCTAACTTCAAAATTAAATCTTTTCATTATACTCAAAAAGTATTAACATTACAGATTTTTTTCGCTCTGAACCTATATTTCTATTTAAAAAATGAGCAGTTTTACAGAGCGAAAAAATATCTAATTATAATATTCATCAAGGTGGTCCAGCCACAAAGAGTGACTGGAGATACCTGTCTTGTTAATCATTGATCCTTAAGATTAATTTTCATTAATTTTTGACACTCAAAGAGGTTCATTCGAATTAAAACTCCAGCCTTTAACTATATCGAACATATTATGTAAATATTACATGTCATAAATTGCAAATTCAAGCAATGTAGATATGAACTCGTCTCTGCTCTGAGATCTCACACATCGAAATCACATTCTAACTTTACAATGCAAACTAGTTACCAATAGGAAAACTTGATACATACTCTCGCTATGAAAAATTTAGAGGAATACGAGAAGCTGCTTTTCGATACTTAGATTCGCCCACGTTATGTGCCTCTAAGGCTTATCATTTTTCATCAGATCTACCACTTATACCGGATGTATCACGAACTATTGTAAATCGTTTAACCTCCAATGCCTTTTCAAACTCATGCACACGTGCAAGAATTTTTTTTACATAAGTAAAGTTGTGCTTAACAGGATTCGATAAATTGATTTAAGTGTTGTCATATCTTACGTCTGGGATTTTTAACTAGATTCACTAGTCAGCCAGTGTCTCGCAAACCTATCAACTTTCTCTTGACTTTTTACATGTTTCGAGATTAAATTTCTTGGTTATTTTGAGCTTGTAATGAGATCTTTCAAATACTGCAAAAGTTCTGCTGGTGAAGGATTTTATAACATATAGAAGTGAAGTAGGTACTCACGTTTGTTGACAGCTGGCTCGTCAGCGAATGAACTTTTTCTTGAGCATCCAGTAATTCACGACGCAGCTTCCTCAATTCGTGTGCTTGTTTTTCCTCCGCAGAACTGTAGAGGCTGCTTGCTGTTGATACCAGGGAGACTGAAGAACCGTGAACTGGAATAAAAGTCAGATATTAGTTATATGTCAATTATAAATTCAATTTGAATCATTTTAGAACAGTTCTAGATGATTTAGTCAAAAACCAATTGTGAAAACTAATTTGTAATAATTCAAATCTACTTTCAATGGATTGAAATCTAATATTAGTTAACAACTTCCGGAATAAACAACTATAAATAACTGTTTAAGAAAGATGAAAACTTCTTACTATCGTCATCCTTGTGCACATGTTGATAAAGATTAGGAGGCTGTCTGGACGCGTGCGTCGGTGTCGGAGACGTTGGTTGAGACCAATGTTGACCTGGACATCCAGCAGTGCCAACAGGAACGCTGTAATAAGGTTCCACACCAACACCCATTCCAATACCCACTTCCTCACCCACGGATGATGATGTGCCACTTCCACGGGCTAACATTGAGGGATACATTTTCTCGCTCTTAGTAGACCTGTCAAAACAAAAATGACCACGCATAAGTAAACGTCCGCCATGGTCTCGATATTAAAAGAATGAGTTACGTATTTTACCAAATTAAATTACTACAAACAATACAACCGCGTAACAACTGTTGCACTATTATTCCTGTCACAAATGATTGGCTTTTATTATTTGTTCATTGTAAATCGAAAAAGCTTTCATTAGGAATAATTTCTATTCAGCCAACGTATATCTTTGGCAAAACGCCATTCAACAGCTTCGAACTCGTTCATCCATTATTGACTTCCCTAACGAAATGAATGGTCCTCTGCCAATGGAAAATGCAATTTCAATGGGTACATTTGCTGAGGAACTTCAGTGCTTTTATTCGATTGTGGTTGATTTAGTTAAATTATTTCCAGGCTATTTTAAAGAATTTATTCTGTTAGTGATGAATGCTTTTCAATATCATCACAAAAAAAGCTTTCCGCTTCTCATTCTATTCACTAGAAATTCTTCCAGAATCTCTTTAAAGAACCGACTCCTCGTAAGTCAAGGGTCTCTTGAATAGGTTTTACTTGAGTTCTCTTGAGAACTCGGTTGCACGACAATATTAACGAGAATATACTGGGAATATAGAAGTTTAGGAAGGAGGTACTCGGATGTGAGAAGTAAGTGTGTTCATAATTGATCTATTCGGTAGAGATATTCCAAGCATGATAATTAGACCTGCTGACTTATGCAGTATCTATCTACCTTGTTCGAAATTTCACATTGTTCGCGTTTATGCTCTAAATTCTCTGAAGCATTTATTCCATATTTGCATAGTGATGTCTTTCCCTGGCTAAAGGGAGAATTTGACTGAAACTTGGTGATTACTTACCTGATGGAATTACTTCTGTTGAGACGCGGAGGAGCGGGTGATCCAGTCGAATCTCTCTGGTGCATTAAAAGTCGAGCGTGCGTTAAACTTGCTCTGTGAGATCCTAATGATTCCACACTGTCAGCTTCACAGAGGCCCATTCCTGAGAATAGAATGAAAAAATGTTAAGAGGATTGACAAACGATTGTTTGCAAATTATATTTTGAGGGTTTGAGATGTTAAGCTTAGAAAATACCAAAGATAATTTTACTTTTTAAATTCAAAATAATTTAAATTTGAATACATAAAACTTAAAATTGTTATTTCCCGAATTTGAAAGAACTATATAAATAAATGACAAGAGAAAACGACACGATTTTCTATCTAATCTAACTACCACCTATTGTAAGTCATCACTTCGCTTCAAGTATCTACTTGTCAACACTCTTGCCACCCCTGAACCAATCAATCACGCACGCGAAGACCTTGAAGGCAGAAATCGAAAGTGATGTAAGTCTATCCTGAAGTCTCGAAACTAAAATCGGAAAGGCAACCTAGGAATCCCTTGCGCTCTATCCAGAAGTAGTTCGTTTTCTCTGAATTTCATACCCTGTAATTTTCGTCACGCTATGCAGAAAACGATCGTCGTACCTTGAGATCGACCACTAGGTGTATACGTGTTGCTGTGCCTCATCCATGATGTCGTATATGGACTGTTAGGGCTTCCGTAGTAACCCTGAAGATCTGGTGCTGCATAGTTGCTACAAGTGTCGCTGAGACTTCCATCAGATGGTTTGAGAACTCTGGGTGAAAAATTTGAAGATGCTGGTCCTCCACTATTTCCTCGCTCGCGATAATGAGCTGCTGCGAAGAAGGCTGTAAATTCTGGACTTCCTGGCTTGGGAAGACTTTGCGAGCCCAGCATGAGACGATCTCGGACTGACTGGGAAAGCTGGCTTGCACTTGCACCAGTGAGGCTGTAACTTTTGTAGTGGTGTCCTTGGTTGGAACTGGAGGAGTTTGCCTGAAGTTCGGTCGTGCAAGTTTGCGTGCCTCCAGATACTTTAACCTAGAAGAAGATATATTTTAGATTCTGGATAGGTGATATTTTTCATAATTATTCTCAACAGTTGACATCTAGTGTTAAAGGATTTGAGAGAAATTGAAATCAAATCTTAAAAGAACTCAAAGTTGAAAACACGACTCTGGAATGCTTTTAGATCAAAAGTTACAAATTTGAATCATTCTATTTGTCAGTACAGACCTTCGTTCTTGGAACTGCACTGACTTGTGCTGTTCGTGTAGGATCCTTTGAGCCATTTTGAATTCCATTAGGACTTGGACTCGTGCCTGCACTGTGTCTCTTTACATATCCGAAACTTTGAGGTACTCCTCGTACTTTGCTACTTCCTGTTGATGTTCCCGATGATACTTTCTGAGGCTTTTCCCCATTCGCGTATTCGGCCATGGCCTGCTTACGATGCTTCTCCTGAAAAAAAAATTCAAGCTGATGATTCTGAAGCTTTTATAATCTTTCATAAATCATAAAAATCTCCTGATATTGGATAATTAAATTTCCACGACAACCTTTAATATCCCTTAAGGTTCTACTTATTCATTTAAAATTCCTCAAATCACTTGAAATCTTTTAAATTCTACGACAAACTTTAAAATCCCTTAAAATGTGTCAACATCTCTAGGAAAAATATCTTAGAAACATCTCTTGAAATCCCTTAAGGGCATGTGGTAATGACCTTAAGAGAAAATTTAGTTTCGCTAACTTTACGCATGCAATAGTAAATATTTTTCTCTGCTCGAAACGAAGGTATATGGCCCTAGCTTTTGTAAAAAAGATTTAATATTCCAAACGTAAAGTTGGCGAAACTAAATTATTCTTATGGTAAATTAAGTATCACATGCCTTTAAAAAAATATTCCATAGAATTATCTCCGCGAATTTCTGAACTACACACATTTTAAAGAATTAAAACTTACCTGTGATCGCCTGGAGGGACTAGGACTCGGTGGAGCACCATCCTTGTCTCTGTCTCTGGCTGCTCCTGCTTCGATGTATTTTTTCCATTGCTGGCTGTTAGAAATGCTATTTGAATTATTTTGCTGCTGCTGCTGTTGTTGTTGCTGCTGTTGATGTTGTTGCTGCTGTTGATGTTGTTGCTG
>JAUESI010000038.1:5634487-5658294 GCA_032275145.1 Synergus laeviventris | reverse complement strand
CATTGTGATAAAAACACTCAGGTATACGACAATGATTAGAAATAGGTATCAAAGTTATAGCTGTTTCTTTTATTGCTTATGAAGAGTACTTTTATGTATTTAATATTAATATTGAATGAATGATGTTGAAATGTGAAGAGCAAGAACTGACAATATTACTGCAAATTTTATTTTTAATCTCGTCTACTGTGCATTAAATTTAATATAGGTTTCTCAAACAGTTTCAACTTGTATTTGAACTGAAGAATGTCTTACTACCACGTAAATCACGTCATGCATGCTACTAAGGAATTCATTTGACTATCTAAGACTGACTTACGTTCACATTTTACACCAGCTATTGCAGCAATGTGTTCCAACATATGTATATTTACCATAAAAAATAGTAATTTTCAGAAATTTATTAAGCTTTCAATTGCTTTCTTACAGATTTAATTGACTTTTGTTTAACATGATTCAAATTTGCATTCTTAATGTGTCTATACTAAATTAATAGCAGTAAATTATTGTTATTGATAGTACATAAGGAAAATCTCATATATTAAAGTGTATGTGAAAACCAATTGCTTGTGAGTTTAATCTTTAAAAAAGCATTAGAACGTTGATAGGTTCTGCGGTAACATCGATAACATCAAAGAGGCACGTTAAAAGAAGCAATAAAGTACTTTAATTGTCAATTGTATAACTTTCCCGACATCATGATTTTCAGATCGCGTGTCAGTTCTGATTTAACATCCCCTATTCAACCTTCAAACGACAATAATTGAACCCAGAATTCCTATAGTAATCCCGCTAATAACAAATGATCAACACTAATGGTTTTGGTTTAAGTTCAAGTTAACACAAACATAAATAAAGAATACTTCATTTTTGTTGAAGTTACTAAAGCTGGAAATTCATGGGCTTTTAGTAGCATTAATTAGCGTCTGGTGACCTCAGTTTGCGACGGTCAAGGACTTTTCGAGAGGTCAACTCGACGATATCGATTCTCGAATTTAATGCAGGAGATGTAGCAACATAGGAGAGCCGGAACCCCAAGCATGATTCAGAGGAGAGGGTGCGCATACTATTTCGAAGGGGTGGGTTTGTTAACTCTACTTCCCTATATCTTTCCTTTTCTATCACGCATATATCTCTCAGTTTTCCTATGTAGAGTGTAGATTCCGACCTTAGTTTAGCGTATAGTGATATAGTGATAGAGTGACTCATGGGGGTAGAAATAGGAAGCTACCTTCCCATGTCCGTTCCGCTTTTACGGCATGTCGTAAAGGTTCGTAAGCAGTTGCGACTAAAACAAAGAGTCCCTATAGGCCAACATTTTACTTCTTAGGTCTTAAGACTTTCTTCTCTGCAACCGTTTGCAGCGATTCCCTGTCAACCTACAGTTTTTACGAGTTCGAAACACGCAAGAAAAAATAAACTCTTCCCATGATCAGACTCTTTCATCTTCAACTCTTCATGGAAATCTAAATAAACGGAGACGTCCCGGAGGCTGGAAAGATCCACCTGTGCTTGGTATTTCCAGACTTTTCGGGAAAAAAGACAATCCTAGATTTCTACGTTTGTTTTCCTTTCAAATTTGTCTCGAATTCTTATTTTGGGATTATTAAACTTTCGGGGCACTATTTTGGGATGAAGCATACCAAGAGCAATAATCTGGGGAATTTAATAAATGCTATCTAAATCTAAAAATTAAAACTAATATATCTACTGGTCCAAGCAATCAAAGAGTTAGATATTAAGAACGATCATAAAATATTTTACGACACAATGCGGTGATAAAAACTCTGATTCATGCTTCGTCCCTCCAAAAACTCACCATCTAGTATGTCCCTAATTTCCAAGTCGATTTCACGCACTTAGTCGCACGAAACTATTTTTCACCTCTTTTGCACATTAATTAATCACTTTTTAGAGGTGAGAACACAATATTTTCTTGCTGATAGGATTCTGTCGTGAGGATATCTCGCAATAAGAACATCAATCTTACTAGCTGGAGCATTCTTGGCTTATTGACCATGTGAACGTGTCTCGCGTGTCAAAGTTTAAGGGAGGAAATTCGAGTAAAGGAACGAGGAAGTCGACCTTGCTCGACTTCCAAGAGCACGAGGTCCTGAATTTTTTACCAATAAAATCCCTGCCTTCTCAGATTCGAATCACATGATTCTTCCATTCGCCAAACTAGTTTAGCACTCAAAACAAATTCAATTCAAAATCATAGAAGCTCCTTGGAAAATAACTGTATTCAATCACAACATTACAATTCATGAATATTTTTAAAAAAATTTCACTCTCTGAAATAATAATTTTTAAAAATAATAAAAACCTATGTACTTTTGAATTTTTGTAGTTTTTATAAAGCACACTCCAGTCCTCCTTTTCCTTTAATCCCATAACTGTGTTTATAATTTCCTCTTCGCTTTAATAATCCAAGGGAAGAGGTAAAACGAGCCGAGGTGGCCAAAAAATATTTGGGTCACTTTTCTCGGTGGCGTTGAGATAAACATGGCACAGCCTAGGGCATTATTACACGAGAACTAAACGTAATTTGGACCGGCTTGAAATAAGGGGTTACACCCTCGGTTTCCAGGATGCGTGTACGCAATGCTCGAATGTGAAACGCAAACTGCGGGTGTAGGACTGTAGTGTGTAGGCGATCCATTGCTCGTTGGTCATAATGCCCCACCTTCACCCCGACAACCGCCGAATACGCCTATCTATACAGTGTGTCATAAAAAAGGAACATTTTACGCTCTCCCCATTACCATCCCTTCTACGGATTAGTCTCAACCGCTTTTACGATTCTCATTTGTAAGCGATCTCACCTTTTTCTTATTTTTTTTTTCCTCTGACCTCTGTGTGTGGGATGAGAAATGCTAATTTCAAAGCTAATCTAAATCCGTTAACAATTTTTTTTTATTTTTATATTCATTTTAGTTAGTAATTCCTGAATAAATAATTTCCAGAAGAGGACGCGGGCAGCTCTCAATTTTACAGAAAGCAATTCAATCATTGTTTCAAACTCATATTAATATGATTCAAACATTTGGGAAGGGACACGTTTTAAGGAGAGAGCTGTATTTTTTGAAATCTTGGATGTAAGATCCAGAGATTCATTTCATTCTACAAAATTGAAAAATTATATATGTAATGTGATTTAAAATTCGAAATTGGAATTTTAAATTTGAGATTTAAATTTTAAATATATTTAAATGGAGATTCTTATAGGAAACTATCTTGAAATAGGTTGTTCGTTTTTTTAAAAAAATGATCTTGTTCTAACTTTAGTTTCATGATCAAATTAAAAATTATTTTATCTCGAGTTGACTTAAGTCTAAAAACCCTTTAAATAAATCTATTTTTTAATTAAAAGACAATGAAGAAATTTGTATAAAAAGTTTGAAAAGTGGTACCTGGTATGTAATTAAATAAATTGGAAACGAAACGAGAAACTAAAACGACTTAAAAACAAAACAAAATTTTAATTAGGAATGAAATTAAAAAATGGTTTGAAACATTATTTTAATTAAATGTGCTCATTTTTTTAGTATAGTCACTACTTCTGACAAGAGAACGATTCTGAAAAACTGAAGTAGCTTTCATAATCCTTTTCAATATTTCCTTTAATTAAATAAATCTGAATAGAGTAATTAAAAATCTCATTAAATCAACAAAGTACAAAATGATCCTAGAGTATATAAAAAGTTAAGGACTTGACTTCAATATTTAAAATCATACAAAAATCTTCGTTTCCTACGAAAGGTTACTGACCGCTCTAATTTATTTCAGTATCTTTCGAGATTAAAAGATTAATTTTTTCGTCTCCTTGTTTTAATATCCCTGCTTTTTTAAATAAACGTAAAAGTAAAAATGTCCTGCCTCTTTTCAATAAGCATTATTTAAATCGATTCTTCATACTTTTAATATCAAATCTCAATTAAAAAGTAATAATAAGCTCTTCACATGAATGGTAAATATCTTTCAACTTTATGCATCAAAGATTTGGAATCTCTTGCAGCACGACGAGCCTCACGAAAGATCGATTACGCATTTGCGAGCTAGTTGATGGAAAGTATGCACTATAGATTCGCATTTAGCAGAGGAATTACCAATGAGCGGATTACAGTGCATGATAGGGTAATTTAATGGCACTCTGAAAAGCAAAGCCGCTCAAGTTTTGCCTCATGTTTTGAGTACAAACTCGTACAAGTACCTCGTTCTAACTATAACCCACACAGTTATTATTTCACCGTAATATTGATTCCATTCGACGACCTGCCGTGACCCGGCTGCATAATTCAGAATAAACAGTTCTCTAATCTTTAAATTTTCCTTTAAGACTGTTTCAGACTCACGTAGTCCAAGAATGAGAATCTCGGATACGTCGTTTGTCGTCGTCCCAGGAGGCACCTTAATCCATGGATTAAGATCAAGATCACGGAAATTCAGAAGTTAGGGCTCCCCAATTTGTCTCCAGGTTTTGATACATGCTTGCTTAGGAAAATTCGATCCATTAATTTGAATTAAACACTCGTGGATTTTCAAAAAGTGTCCAACATAAGATTGCACAGGACCGAAGGTCTTCTACCTTTTTTCTATGCGTATAAATTGCTACCATGGAAGATGAGTTTCTTATAATGTTGATATATATGTTACATATACTTGACCCTTTTCGCTAACAAACTATTCAGGTTGAACTTTCTGGAGTTGGGTATGTATTCAGAGCCGAGAGGTTGATCGTCCATAATCGTAAAAGCTCCTTCAGCTATATACTTCCAGACGAAGCTCAAGAATCCTCCACTCTTAAAAGACATCTACTATAAGAAGATCCTGTCGAGTAACCGAGAAAGACCAACGATGAAGGTTATTGTCGTTCGATTCTTCTCGTTTAGTCCTTTTGCTTTTTATGCTTCCCTCGCAATTCCTATATTCTGTATTATCTTTCTAGAATAGCAAACAAAAAAGAAAATACGTCCGGAATCGAAGGAATTGTCTCGGAACTTATAAAAAGGTCCATATTAGTTTTTATGACTTTCATAGGATCTATCTCAAGGAAGTGATTATTTCTAGATAGAGCTCAATAAAACCTCATTAGGTGCAAATAACACATTTAGCTTGCGTTAGATCAAGTTTTACTTCTCTTTTAATTTCCGAATTGAACAATCTAAAAGAGTTTCAACTTTAAAAGGTAACAGTGACGTATATATCTCTATTATAAAATATGCCTCTAATTTTTAGCAGATTTCATTAAACTGAACTCATCAACTGTCAAAGATCTCTTGAAAAATAATGATTCTGTATTATAAAGAGGAATATATTCAAGAGAAGATTTTAACCATGTCTATTTTTGGGGTTTATATTCCATTCAAAGGGATGAGAACCCGAGCGCAATGGAGTCAAGTCTGTATAATACGAGAACTAGTACATTCATTATATCACGAAAAGCAGAGTTGGTGATGTTATGGCAGATAGGGTTGGAGAATGAAGAAAGCACGAAACATTGATGAGGCTGCGGAAGAGATGAGTAAAATGGACATTGCAGACGCAACCTGGAGGACTCGAGGTCGTATTATTTCTCAGGAAACAAAGGGGGAGTAAATTAGGAGATATGTGAGCAGAAGGGTATATATTGAAATGTGGAGAGAATGAATATGGGAAAAGGGGAAGAAGAAAAGAACCCCTTAAGAGAACTCTCTATTTCGATTCTATGTGTATATAACTCTATTATACTATATATATAGTAAAGTAAAAAGATTTAGTATCCGAGGGCGCCAGTATAAAAAGTAAGAGACCATTTCAGCTGCCTCAAAAAGAGAATTTTAGAAAATAGAAATAATTTCAATAGTTTATCAAGTTTTCGTCTTCTTTAACAGCTTCATTATTATTAATATTCCATCAATTTCTATTTTCCCTGATAGCTACTTGCATTTGCATGATATTTCTTTGATTTCCCTAAACAATTTTTTCCCTTGACCTTTCCTTGACTTCCCTGATATGTGGCCAGTGGCCACCCTGAGCTACTGCTGAACGCTTATCAACATTAAGAGAATTCAAAGGTTCACTTCCGTGCCTTTAATTGCTTTTAACCCTTGTAAACTCCACTAATGAAATTCAGATTCTCAATCAAGTTTAATTGAAGGCAAAAGTTTTTTGCTGATTAATCGCAGGGATTAACTAAGGCATAGATACAGTATAATCGCATACGGAGAACAAATACCCATGGCTAGACTCAAGTTCGATGCGCTCACCGCATCAGCGAGTAACGACCCTTGAAACTTCGCTTTGATAGTTAGGTAGATTTTACGCTCGTTGATAAAGTCTCGATAAGTTATTAGGGTAATTAAACGCGTCCCAACGTTCACTGTGCACGCGACCAGTGCACATGGTGACAATTACAATTGCAGGGAAACAAAAACAATCTAATCCAAGAGATCAGAAGCCTGTGTCAGCTGCGTTAAAATGCAACTGTCGCTGTCGGCTTGTTGTTCTCTTTTTTTCATTATCAGGGCTGTATTTATTTGCACCGGGTGCCCAGAAGTGTGATAAACCTTTTTAATCAAAGCCGATTGTCACATCGATTCAGCTTCCCTTTGAAATTGATACCTTTCTGTTGAACTCGACCCAATCCACTAAAATCCTAGGCAACCTTTTCGCTTTTTCAGGCGGATATGTCATTCACTTTGTAGTTCCTACACCTGTAACGTGCCACTCATCGTGTCACTGAATTAATTTCTATTCCAGGATTTCACGTATTCTGTTTTGGCCTCAGCGATAAAATGCAAGAACAGGCTCAAGCAATGTTCAGAAACAAGAGAATGCGTTTTATAAATCGAGATCAAAATCCCGGTTCTGATTTAAAAGAGTTTTTCAAGTTTCTGGCATTTTTAAAGATGATTTTCTATGAAGATGTTTGTATTTTATTAAATTAATGAAGTGAAACTCACCTTATGATGAGAGGGATGACCAGTGTGATTAGTGGTAGAATGATTGCTGGCAGGGATAGAGGCCAGGTCCTCGATAGTAAGTTCCGCCAGGGCGTCACTTCCTCCACTGCAACCTCCTAGCAAACCACCTTGGAGTGCAGAACCCCCATCAGATCTTCCACTTGTAGACGGCCTCCTTTGTACCCTCCTCGAGGAGGTTACTAGTTCTTTAACTCCTGACAACTCCCGCCTCGAACCTCCCACGTATCTGCAACAATATTGATTTTCATTAGTTCTCTTTATCTCGAAAATGAACAAATTGTAAAAGGTTCTGTCGAAGTTTCTAGCATCCGAGTAGCAGAAGAGTTAAATGGAATAGATTCCTCACCAGGAATTCATTATTTCACATTATATTGCAAAAATAAATTGAGGGTTGCATTATAGCTGGCTGAAAGAACGAATGACGTCATCCACAAGTAAGCCGATTACATTTTTTTTGAATACCATTATAGATTCTGGATAGAGGAAAAATTCAGTCGTGTTGAAGGAAAAGGAAACCTTGAGAGACCTTCAAAGTAAAATTTGATAATAAAATGTGGTGGGAAAAAGCATTTGCTATTTCGTCGAGCTGGTGGATTTAACATCATATTAGCCATTGTTATGATATTACACGTTACCAACCCGAAGCTTTAATAATTCTCTTGCTTCCAGCCAGACACCTAATAACCGTAGGGTTGAACTAGACTCTGCAATATGCAGGCTAACTTTATTACGAGCACCATTTCAACCTGGAAACTCTGATACGCTCTATACAGTTACACCATCATTTTTCACAATATCGACCTAAAGTTTCAACAACAATTTTGTTAAATATGCATTTTTCATTACATTTTCAATTAATTTTCTTTCTTCCAAAGTAGATCAGCTACTTTTGAGCTATGAAATATTTATCAGCTTCTCTGAACCTTTTCTGATCGAAACTTTGTAAATAAATAATGAAGCACTAATAATATATAAGGGCGGAAGAATTACTATAGTAGTACGTAAAGTTTGTTTCAGAAATGATATCAGAATAAATCCAGTTTTGTAGTTTAAAGATAGATTAGGACTAATTCGAACAAGGGAAAATTCAAAAACCTGGAGGCTACTCAAGGCCATTTGGTAAAGACCCGTAAAGACCTCTATTGTAGAGTGGACCCAATTGTGATGCTGATTCAAAAGCAAACTTGCCTAAGGCGGTTAGAATACTTGAAGGGTGAGGACTATGATTCAGAGATTGCTCTATTAACGAGATTAGATCCTCAACCCAATCTGGATTTCAGAACGACGTCCACTCTATTGGTCATCATTGATGACTTTTTTCACTCTACTCCAAATTAGTATTCTCGAATTTTCCTTAGTTACATAAGGAACAAAGTTATTCCATTCTATAGAGTAAAAAAAATAGTCTTCCTCTGACTTGTATCAAAGCGATTAAATGAACTCAAATGGGTTTGATAAACAAAGGTTTCACTGAAGTGAGTATTCTCGGAAATTAGTTTTGACGAATCGATCGCGACGGATATCAAAATGCAGGGTGCACAAATTATATGAGTCAGTGTCCACAATTAGGAACTTCGATCACGAGAGTATGTCTCCAGTTTATTTTCGGGAAATAAGGTCATTGACTCATGCTATCAATTTTCTTCTTCAGCAATATTAGGTGTCTATATTTAAATTTTAGGAAACTCGACTTTTGTTTTTACATTTATACTGTGTTAAAAGTTATTATTCTCTTTAATCTACAAAGGAATGATTTTCTGATTTTTTTCCTCAATGAATGTTTTCTAATTTTAGAAATTTCAATACATAATTAAAGATTTCATATTCTTCCTTCATGAAACAAATTCAGAAGACCAATAACACACTTCCATGTCATCCCTCAGTAAAGGAAATCCCATTGCCGGGAATCCATTACTGTCATTTGCTCATCTATTTATCACCTCCTCTGACACTTTGAGTCATCTATCTTACTCTGAAAATGAATTGAACAAGCGTTTTCCATTCTGTTTCATGTAAAAAGTATTGATGGAAACTAAGCACAACGTCAATATTACTTTCGCGACTGCTTTTCATAACATTTCAAACAAAAGAAGTCTAAGATTAGTCCATAATTTTACTCAATTTGGATTCTCAGTTTAAGCTTGAAGTGTCACAAGAACAGACATCAAAGTCTAGGGTTTAATATTCCCGTCTAAAATTTATTCACACAGATTCTAAATAAGCAATATTCTCTAAAAACCATTACCATGCTACAAGTACATAGAGAAACTACCATAAATTTTAGAGAGGTAGATACGATTTGTTTATTAACAGTTTCTGTGTAATTTTAGCATAGAAATAGTTTGTAGAAAATATTACTTTACTAAAAATCTCTGTGCAAAATCTTAAAAGTTTTTAGTATTTTAAATTATAATAATAAAAATAATTATAATTATAATTTTTTTGAAACCTAGTGAGATTTGCTCTGTAGTATCTATTTTTCAAATCTGGGGTTCAGGCACCACCTTTTCTTCATGCAATAAAAATAAAAAATATTTGTTAAGACCAAAAATATAGAAGGCAATATAAATACTATCTGGCTTTCAATATGCAAATCAAAGAAAAATCCTCACTGTCTGAAAATTTAAATACTATGTTATACAACCCCTATCATTACTAAATTAGTCTCCTCTCTATCTAATAAAATCTACTTTGACTTTGTTTCTAAATTAGAATCAGCTTTAATTTGTACAATATGTCCCCGTAATTCCAACATACACCACAAACATGGAATCTAAACAGTTTAGCCCAAATCAAAAGGGTAGAGCTTTTAGAGGGTTAGATGAGAAATGGACCCGTATATCCCGGAAATCGCATATCGAGTATCAAATCAAATTTACCCTTCTTATCCCTGACAGGCCTAGGTCCGGTCGTCGATCCTGGCACTCTGAACACAATCCCCAATGGTTCACGCACTGACACGAGCACACACGATGGAACTACCCCTTATCTGTTTTTGAGAACGCGGTAAAAAATTGTATGAAAATTTTACGTCATTGTTAATTGGCAACCCCCCCTTTTAGTAAGAGCCCCGAAGACGTCAATCCGTCGGTTCGCCCTCGGAGTACTATCGGCTAGTACGACTTTCCGTAGGTTTTGGTTCTCGTTCGACGAGACACCACCCTCCCCACGCTACCCCCTACCATGAGCAACCATCCCTTGCCTGGCACATTCTACTATTGCCACCCCTCTATGGCTTGGCCGCCTTAAGCCACCCTTCTCTGTTTGCCTAACGTCGCCACGAGATTGCGCCACCGGAAATGCCGGTGGATCGATCGACGTGACGTCACTGGGAGGGCAACACGCAGGCTTCAAAGTCGAGCCAAGAGTCCAAAACATCCAGGATCGTAGCAAAAGAGGGAGAGGGATAAGTATTCAGTTCTTTGGGTCACCCGGTATTAGGGTGAGTATAGAGATGGAAAATTTCCTCATATAAAAATGACCCCTTTTTGCTTGGGGTTGCTCTTAATTAGCTGAAATTTCTTCCTTTTTCATCGCTGCATTTAATGACACCTGTTGATTAAAAATGATGACTTCTACAAAAAAAAAAACAGTATTTAGGTGTTTATAAAGTGTAAGAGCTTCACGTAGAAGTTAAAAAATGTTACCAAAATTGATTACAAATTTTTTTATATAATTCCATTGAATATTTTTAACTTAATCAAAGATAAAAGTGAAAAATGAATTGAACAGAAACTCATAAACGACACAAAATACATTATTTTGAGCCTTATAAGAGATTTTTTATTTATTAAACAATATTAAATTCAAAGAAAAAATAAGTATCTTTTTGATCTTATGAGAGGTGGATATTCCTTAACGAAAAAAAATTTTTAATAATTTTTTCCATCATTTTTAGTCTTGCACGTGATGTATTTGCAAACCTAAAAGAAACTTTGTTTTTACACCCCGTGTGACAATGTTTGGTGTTTTATAAGACTGATTCTATTTCTAAATACGAATAAAATTATGAGTTTAAATCAACGAACTTTTTTGAATAATTAATAATATGTTAAAATATTTTCAAACCTCAAGTCCCTTTCAAAAAATCAAGATAAAGTAATAATTTACAGAAAGAGTAGCACTGAAGAGACTGAAAATTAAGTTTTAATCATGAATAAATGTAACTAGATTCTTTCTACGCCCCTGCAAATAAGCCTGGAGGGTCATTCACCATAGAACTGGCTCCATCTGACACCTTTCCTTGTTATTAAACCTATAATGACCATTCGATATTATCGACCCATACATTTTTTATTAACAAAACAAATTAAGTAAAAAAAAAGAAAAAGAAGAGAAACCTAATTTTTTATTATCCCTCTTAGATTGCATTTATTATCCCTAATATTATTATAACAATCAATAATCAACTTAAATAATTTTTTTGCCCCACTGGCACTGCAGTGATTTTTTAAATATTATTGATTTTTCAAGATTGCTATTTAAACAAGAAAAAATGTTTCTTTAAGTTGTATTTAGTTTAAAATTTTTAAAACAATTAAGCCAAAATCACATTTAAAAATTGACTACCACTAGAGTTTAAAAATATTTAATTACAATATTTGTTAAGTAAAATGAATAATTCAAATTTTGGGACTGATGGATCAATTGGTCTTAAGTATCATGATTGCCTAGATTCTAGAATCTAGACGTATGTAAAAGATTTGGTATATCGAAACGATCAAATCTGGGACAAAGTTTCCTACCTACATGCATCATCGTATTTCCAATCACATCTCTACTGACTTTATTTCGTAGTTATCAGTTTTCGGAGCCAAGACGTCTAGACTCGAGACGTGCATCCGCTCGATAACACTATATTCTCGTTTTTGCCAACGAGTACCATTATTCGAGCAGTCTCATGTGCAGATCTATTCTGTAACGTTTTATACAAAAGCGATTTGGCAAACTTCAAGCTCCAAGGATTCGCTGCACAATGTGTATCGTCATGACAAAGGACCTTGGTTATCAATGTGAATGTTTCTACAATTCAGTGGAGAATTCCAGAATGGTACAAATGTTTCTGTTATTGTTGATGATGAGTATTCCTGTGAAATGTTCCAACAACAAATCGTCAAACAAAAACACGGCTTTTAAAACTACCTCAACACTAGAGATACGAAACAAATAAGGCATCATATTCAGTGTACAATTTTTCGAAAACATTAAAAAACCACAGTTCGTCGTCCTTCCTGTTTGTGGTTTTTTCGTTTCTACAGAATACAAACACGAGCTACGGGGAAGACGTTCCTCGATCGTGATACCTGTGTCAAGTCTTATGAATGCTAATCATGAAACTCTCAAGAAAAATGGTTTGAGTTGTCTTAAGCATAGCCAAAGGCAACTGATGATAACATTTATTAAAATAGTGTTTATCAATAGAATTGATTCCAATTAAAGAAGTTCCTGCATTGGATCTTACAAACCACAAAAGGGCTCAAGTCCAGGATCCTGCTGATTGTTCTACGCCAAACGTGATTTAAGGATGCCTGAGGCAGAACGCTTTTTCGCGGTCGTTAATGGGTTTCTACCCACTATGATGCGTAATCGTTCAAATATGCCTGGCCTTGTCTTCATTGTGTGCTCGCGTTTTATGCAAGGGTTCTTGGAAGAAGCGAAGGGTGAGAAGAAAGGGGGACGAGGGGGTGTCGAGGGGTTAGAAAAGAGGGCCGAGCAAGCGAGTATATTGAATTTCCGAAAAGCGCGTTGGATTTCAAGCGGATGATACGCGGCTTGCTTGCACCGATCGAGTTAGGAACCAGCGTAAAGGGAAAGGGGGAATTTTCAAGCTCTGCGAAAACCGACGAAAACAACGCTTTGAGGCTTTACACCACTGAGTGATGTCGAATATCAAGGATAGGGGATGGACCATTGCGGTAAAAGAAGCTGCTTTCAGTCAAAGAAGAAAGGAGGAGTAGAGAATCCTGATCCAATCCGGATCTAATCAGGATTATCGTGCATGACCCACTCCGAGATCCTTCTTTACTATTACTTCTTCCTTCCTTCTGTCAGTGACTCCTCTCATATCGATTATACCCTTCTTTTAGATCCTTCTTAGCTTGATTAAAGAGAAGATAGAGTGCTTTTAATCAAAGATATTATATTTCTTGAAGCAGGATCTATTCTAAGGCAGTATTACAGAAATCAAATGGTCCCTTGAAATAAAAATCCCATCCGGCGTTCACAAGGTTACTAATAATTTTACTCTGCCAAATTCCATTTTCAGGTTGTAAATTTTTTATCTTTTTTTAATAAAAGCTCAAATAAAATAAATGCACGTTTTGCAAATATTTCAAAAGTTCTCGCGGATTCCTAAATTCTACTTTGAATCCAAGATTTATTTCAATTCCTGTTTATTTTCTAATTTTCCTGGTTTTTTCCCGGTTTCATTTAAATTCCCTATTGTTTTGTTTAAAAGAATACTTTTTCAACACAACTTGTCGAAATGTTGTTTAAAGTGATTAGTTTATCTGTAATATTCTAAATAGACAGTTTTGCACAGTAGCGAGTAGATTGATTATGCAAAAAGAGTGAAAAAAATTCAGTAGCTCTTCTCGGCTGAACTAAGACATCACGTACGTCTAAGTTAATTAAGCGTCGCCAGCGAGGCTTTAGTTAATACGAACGAATTAATCCAACGGGCCATCACGACCGAAGTCGGCTGACAGGTTTGATTAATTGGACGCGCGCATATGAAGTGAGTCTGCGTACGTGGAGGAATCAAGCTCGCAAATTTCGTCTAATTAAAGACCGCTTGCGTAGCAGAGCGACATTCTACATTTCGCATTTCGAACACTAATCCCAAGGGTTACTTCCCCGACAATCCTGATCACTTCCCTTCTTTCCCTCGTTATGCGTATGTATCTGAACACATGTTTGTACTCTTATCCGGTATATAGTTACCGGCTGGAATTCGAAATAAATCTTAATTACCAAGTACAGAGATACCAAGTGTAAGAAAATTAAGGAAGAAGCTGGATGCAAACAGCCGGAAAACTTAAGGAGATAAAAAAGAAGTAAAAAAGTTTATAAACTCGTTAGTCTTTCGAGTACACTCAGTAAGAAAAAAATCTAAAAAAAGTAGATTAGTTACTTGGGCGTATCGCGGTTGGACAGGAAAGAAGTTTATGAGGTCTAAGTCGGTTTTTTAAAGTGAAGAAACATATTCTATAAAAATACTAGGACATGGTTTGATACAAATTAATAATGTTTGTAATTGAAAGTTTTCAAATACGACGAAGTTTCAAGATGAAGATAATTGAAATGCCTTTGAATGTAGAAGCTCTGTAACTTGAGTGCCTACTGCCTATAAGTTTGAAGGGCTTCGTGCTCGGAAGGTTTCAAAGTTTGGAAGTATGTGTACGAAAGTTAGAAACTCCTCATCAATGAGATATTATTTTAATTGAAAGATATTCAAATTGTCAGAAACGATTTCTGTTTCCACTCTACGCAAAACCAAATTAATATCATTTCCAAAGAACAAACAAAAACATCTTCCTTAAGAAATATTATAATATTTTGAGAGCAACTCATAGAGTTCATAACAAACCAAAGTTTCCCTATCCCTAACCCGAACCCTATTATTTTTATCTCAGATTCCTCACGCATAGGCGGTTAGTGATTATATTCAGAATACCTATTATCGACCCTCGTTGAGAGAACAAAGGGATTCGTTATTATCGGCACTTTGCAAGGGATAATTCCATCTCTATGGAATTATCTCCTTATAAACTACGTTTGATTGTAAACTTTCGTCTCACATCAGATCATAAACTTCAAAATCGAGGCTCCAGTATTGCAAGACTCATCACCGTCTTTATAAATAATATCTAAATTCGTGCCAGCACGAATTTCAGGTCTCGGATCTTGTGTCGTGAACTCAAACTCACCTCTCGTGATCGTGTCCGTAAGATGGATTTACCCTGCGGGCATAAACTGAAGCGCCGCTCTCGGACATGTAGCCATCACATAAATCGGAGATAGTCCTGCTGCCGACGTTCATTCCACTACGAAGAACCTCTCCGTCGCTGAGGTATCCCGAGGCGATGTCAATGTCCGTGTATTCGTGTCCTACGTGATGATGTGATGAGGAATGTAGAATGGTGTATTGTCGAGTAGTGGTTCTACTTGGCAGGGTTTGAAGACCCCGAGAACCTGGCGTGTAGCCTCGAAGAAGAGGCTGCATTGGTTTCACCGTCATCTCCGCCTCGTCGTCGGCAATCGAACCGCCGCAGGTTGAACTCTCTGATAATACCTGCAGAAAGCAAAGACGTGTGATTAATTCTGATTTATCGATTGCAAGGTGGAAATATTTTCATAAATAGTTATCGAAATTTTGGTCTCTGGGCACCTAAGTTTTATTTTATTATTAAACCTTTCAAGATGAAAACCTTCAAGTTTAAAGATTCAAGTACTTCTTCTCAAACCAGCTAGTTAAAAATGTTTTCATTTTCCTACAATTCTACAATCATCCCATCTAAAATTAAACTGTCATTTGTAATCTTTGGAAATCTTGAAACCTGGTTTAAAGTCAAAATTCAGATAACTAACCTTTCTAAGTAACTTAATTATTTTTCTGATACTTTTTAATAACATCTCAAATAGAAAAAGTATTTAAATTTCGAAATCCTCTTAGACTGCCTCCATTAATTTACCTCGTCTACAAATCTCTGCTAATAATTTCATATTATTGACAGGCAGCAAAAAGACCACCGCCCAATTGATAATCTAATTATACCCTTCTATCATCTAATTAATCCATCTACAAACTTCAGGAAGTGCAAAATCTACACGCGACTAAGCCATACATCCTTCAGGTAGTTCAGATCCTCCCTCTGTCTAATTACATACGCTTCAGCGGCGTATAATTACAAGCGAGATCGATCGCCTCTCAGTATGTCTAGTACTACTTTAATGATAAAAGCAGAGAGGACAGGCTTTTGGGTGACTGACCTTCTCCATTTGCTCAAAGGTCGTGTCAATCTTCCTGTTGGGTATCGTTTTGATCTCACTCCCACTTTCGCTGCTGGGTCTGTAAATGACGCTGCTATCGCTTGAATTACTTTGTCCAGTGCTGTTGGAATTACTGTGCGAGCTCTCAGACATAAGATCCGAGATGCTAGGCATCGGCGAGACCATCGCTACCGTGTTTGGGTCCAATTTCCGGTGCAGCGTATCACTCTTGTGCTTCGTCGGAGTTGGAATATTTGGCACATTGTTCTCCTTCGGTGGTTTCGACGTTCCCTTCACTAAAGCGGTAGGTTTTGGGATGCTAGATCCTGGACTAATTCCTGGTGCCACTATATTCGAGTCTGGAGGACTATTCAAAACATGTTTGCTCATGGGACTATTTGGAATTTGAATTTGAACAGATCCGAACATTTCCTCATTATTGCGATGGGAGCCTTTGTTTTCGATAGGACTTCCCTTATTTGGATCTACTGAATTCTTGAAACTGGATTCATTTTTCTCAATTATAAGATCATTACCCTGATGCTGGGATTCTCGAATTGGACTCTGCTTATATTTCGAGACTTTTTCGCAGGCTTTCTCTTCAGATAAACTCTGATTTGTTTGGTTCATCGTTAACGTTTTTTCGAAGGTCTCATCAGGATCTTTAATAATTTCATCGTGGTCCTTATGCATTAAAATGTCCTTATTTATCCCATTAGGTGGAGCTTTGAGTGATTGGAGGTGTATTTTAGGATCAGATATTTTAGCAGGAAGTTCCATTCTTGGCCTTTGTAGAGACTTGTCGGTTTTCGAGCCTGAAAGGATCTTCGTTTCCTGTGGAAGTTGTTTCAAAGATGGTAGAGAAGAATTGGATTTTTGAAGTTGGCTCGACTGCTTTAGGAGATCGAGGTTGGAACCTTTCTTCTCTCCACTGAGCTTCGCACCAATGTTGGCAATTTTACTAGTGGCCTTAACATCCTCACAAGTTGAATTGTAAGCTAGTTTCTCAGGCCCTTTCGTCCTACCTATTTTACTTTGAGCCTTGGCTTGCTCTTTTCGTGCAGATTTTGGACTAATTTGTTTCGTCGACTTTGCTTGGAGCTTAGATTTCAAGGCTTTTGTCTTCGGAGCTTCGACCTGAGCTTTACTCTGATCGCAGAGAGATGTGGAACTATCGGAATGCTCTGAACGTGCGGATGAAAAACCAGAAGAACTTGAGGTTCGCTTCGAGACACCCGAAGAGGTTTGTTTCGTCCGGTCTTGATTTTTATCCTTATTATTGAAGAGTTTAAACTTGTCGAGAACTGAGTTCTTGTTTTGTTGAACCGGAGCTGCTGGAGTTGCATATGGTGAAGGTTGTGGAGCTCGCAGACCAATTGGACGTCCCACGGTCGATGCTCGAGGACTGAAAATAAAACATTTATTAGTAAAATACTCTTTCAATTTAAGTAAATATCCCGATTCAAGACTAAAGTGATCCTAACTGAGAACTGAAACTTCATACTTCAAGAATGAAAAACTTTTCTTGTAATTTATCGACTAAATCTAAGAAAAATTTGTATTTCAAATCGTATTTGTAAGTTTATAAGGGACAGAGGAGACACAATGAGTCTCAGTTACAACTCTAAACAAATATTGTCCTTACCTCGGGGTAGTGGCGGTAGGTTGTCTGTTGGTTGAATTTTGACTCCTTGGCTGTGGAATAAAGGAAAGACCACTTTGGGGTGGTTGTTGTTGACTTGGACTTGTACTTCTGGAACTGCTGGCACTGCCAATACCGCCGTTGCCGTGCTTTAATCCCCCTGCAACAATCAAGAATTCAACTTACTCTACATGACTTTGGTATCGACGAGAGAGGCATATAGTTTGCTCATAAAGTAGACAGACAACGCGAAAGAGGCTTATATATTTTAGCAAAAATACAAAGATCAAAGATCATAATTGTCTGAATTTATATCTTCGCTTTGAACATCTTTAGGATGTCAATCGATAATTAATCATCACAAATAAAGATTGAAGTTTTCAAGGGGAAGTGATAAAGATTCCGAATGTATATAATGTATATGTATATGTGAATACGTGACATCAAATCCGCTTCTAAAGTAACTGTGGGCTAAGAGCTGTAGGCCTTGAACCCGCACAGTACGAGAAACTGTTTCCTACATTTTAATTAAACAATTGGCGATAAGCCACCTCTATTCCGATCGTTCTGCTTGCTATTTTCCACCCACACCCTACACGCGAACTCTGAATCTTTCGCGTGATAGACGCTATTGGTCACCGCTCTATAAATGGATGATTTACTGCCTCATTAAACGTACACAAACCTAAGATTATGCTTGAGGAGTTGGCGTCTCTCATTTCATTTACCGTTTACATTCTCGAAGAGCTGTCTGGCAGACAAAATAATCGTAGCTCTGATGCATCTGCTTAGTATAAGTAGTTTTCCATCTCATTTGAAATTAAACTCAATATGCGGATGAAGATAAGTCTAATCGACAATTGACGACACACATCTTTATATTTGCGATACAGATACATATAACCATGACACACATCTCTCTGCATTTCGAGTTTTATTCGACTGAAGTTACATTGTTTCATTTCCCTTGAATCATATTTTATACTAACAGAGAGTATTTTAAAAAAATGATGTTTTATTTAGGAAAGTATTTTACTTTGCTTATAACTTTTCAGATTTATCAGGAAGCTTCACAAAGTTCCGTACCAAAGGGCCTATACTCCTTCCTCCTCCACACAAAATCTTACCCTCTCTTCTAATTTGAAAATGTACCCCTCTAAACTTGCATCTCTATTCTTGCTCTAATTTGTAAACTAAGAACAGTTACTCTCTTGCATCTCGTCTTGAACGATCCTCAAACGAATGAACACTAAATTATCTCGACCTCACGTCGTGTATTTATTTGTTTATTAAATTAATTATTTGCAACGAAGATTTCAGTTTTTTTTAATATTGCACCTTACAGTGGAAACATTATGAACTTTCAATCTAGAACGGTTAGCGTTCAAGCAATTAGAATGTAACATTTTCAGATTAAATCTAAGCAGGAATAGAGTGAATGTATCTAATAGGAAGCGCTCGTTGCCTTTAATTAATTTTAATAGGAAAAAGTGCTCTCCCTCTTTAATATCATTCACGGAAGGAAGTCCTTGATGTGCTATCATCGCGGAATGTGAGGATGTGTAAATAACGATGAGGATGAATAAATGCGTACGTGAATATAAACATTCAAAAGGAATACACAGTGATGGAATTGTCTCGTATTTTGCTTTTGCTCATAGTCTCTCTGCTTCGCTTTCTCGTCACGTTTGACGTTCACCATTCAAGAGGATTCATTGACGCTTTGCAGCGATTCACGGTAATGATGAACCTAATTCAAAGACCCATACAAATTCACCTTTCAAGTGCTCTATTCAATTTACAGAAGACTGGGAAGAATTGATTTTTATTCGCCATTTTTTACTTTCAGTCGAAATATCTTATTACTGAAAAGTGAACACCCTCGTGCATTAAAATAGAACCGGAAAAGACTTACTGCTTCAGAATGAAGTCTGTATGCAATGCCAGTCATGACAGCTACACAAGTGCGAATAACCGGTACTGAAAACACGGCCCAATACTGGACCAGTCTTGAGAGCCTAGAGTCGGCTAATTTTACTGGGACAATATCAGCGATTAAATCGGCCCAGCGCTATCTCAGTACTGGCTCAGTATATTGGCATTTCAAATTTGCCCAGCTTTCGCCGAGGCTTGGTCCAGCAATGGCCCAGTACAGGGCCAAATGTCGGCATTACTTCGGCAAATCATATTGGAAGTCAAACAGCCAGAGTTCGAGCCAGTAATGGTCCATCCAAGGGCCGAAAGTCGAAATTACTACGTTAAACTATGTCAGAAGTAGAAAAACAAGAATCTGGCCCAGCGGTAGAACTTTACTGGACCGAATGTCGGCAAATGTTTAGAAAAAATTACATTTTACGTAATGGTAAAAAGTTGTTCAAATGGTCTAAAACGCTAAGATGCAAATATGAAACACAACTTTTAACAAATTTTTCGCTATCTAATAATATTTTTTTTTAATAACTTTTATCACTGGCAGCGAGTGATGGGCAAATGAAGGCGGCTAAATATTGGCCAGTATTGGGCCAAAGTTAGACCGTTTGTGATTTCACATTTTCATCTATTTCGAATTTTTTCAACTATTCCACCTATTATGGGAATTTATCGCCTTTTGGACATTGACATTGGATGTAAGATAATTCCGGGTCATTTCCGGTTTGAAAAAGATGTTGCGGATAACTCAAATAACTGAAAATATTTTTATTTGTTATGTAAACTTGCAGTTTTTTTAAACCTATTAAATTCTTTTGAAATCCTTAAAAAACAAACTTTCAAATGTTATGAAAGTCCTCAAAATTTTTTAACATCTTTAAAAATCGCTTTAAAAATTTCTTAGAATCTGGTTAAATCTTTTGAAAGCCTTTAGTAGTGGAAATTCGTTGTGGCAGTGGTTTGGAATTCTTTAAAATCCCTAAAATCTGTTTAAATCAGTTAAAATTTCTTGAAATCCTTTAAAATGATTTAAAACCATTTAAAACATCTTGTTTTTTTAATCAAAAAAGAAATGTTTTAAAATCATTTGAAATTCATCAAACTAATCTTCACATCGAATTGTTCTAAATTATTTTGAATTGACCTTAAATTTCATTGCAATTTTGTTGAAAGTTTTTTTAAAATTTCTTTAGACTTCTTTTAATTTTTAATTTTTAATTCTTAATTTAAATTTTATTGGCTTAAATTGGAGGTCAACAACGTTTTTTTTTCTTTCAACCAAATTCATGTCATCTACTTATCACCTATTTTTATACAAAAAATCATAATTTAACCTTTTTCAACAATAGGTGCTGTAATGACTGCAATGAAAACACTATTCAAAGAAAATGCAGTCTAGAAACTCTGGACTTGGGTTTATGTAGAAGTTGGAATGAAAAGTGGAAGGTTTGCGAGAGATGGGTTTGGGATAAATCTGCCTATTCGTCATTTAAATGAAGGGTAGATAGGGAGCGATTTACCAAAAGAAGATTCGTACTGGCAGTCAGTCCCAAGGGTGTCCAATGAAACAAATTCGATTTCTCTCGACGAGAGTTCGCGGCTAACCCAACTTGGTTCTGCGGGGCATCGATAACAAAAGGATAGAAACCTTAAAACGTGACCAAGCATCAGACCGCGGATCCATGTCACGAGGGATGATTCATTGTAAGTCGTGGCACACGAACGATCGGTCTCACGCGAAATTAATGAGTTTCTCGCGCCCTGAATCTACGATAGCCTCCTCTTCCATTTCGTCCTCGCTCCTCTTTTGCTTCCCAACGCATCGCATCGCCTCGTATCGCTACGTCAGAACCACCTGCGGGACAAGCTTCCTGGTTCTCAGATATTATTTCTTTCACGTCCCTGGCGTCAGGTGTTTGCTCTAATCATCGTCAGGTGCAACTTTGACAGTGAGAAGCTTCATTTTCTATTAGATAAGATTCTTCTCTCACTTCAAGTTACGTGCAATTAAAAGTTTGGAAAGATCATTAATATCAAAATTCTCAGTGAAAATTAATAGGAATATAAAATAACTGAGCCTGTCTTTCGAATCATCTAAAATGAGCGATAAAACGTCTAGATGGATGGATGGATGTTGAAATGCTAGCTGATAATAGAATATATATTTAGATCTTTACAAGGTTGGAAGTATAAGTTTATGAGTCGATACTTTCCCACAAACCAATAAAAATTAATGTTAGTGTTAGATAACATTTTCATGAGGGAGAATTTGCTTTATTGGCTTATCAATCAAAAGCCTCATTGCATTCAATTTCATACATATTAATATGGAGAATGCATTGATATGCAAATTTCTAAAGAGTTTAATATCAACACCAACAGACTAACATTTTCACTAAAGCGCCCATAACTTTCAGGATAGAACAAATCTGGTTATATATTATCAGTTGCTATTTCCGTTATTACTGCATATATATGTAATTGATAATGTAATCAGAATTTCTGACTCATATGTATATCAGTGTGAGAACGATAAAGGTTAAAAGTTCTTTTAAAGCTAATACCTGAATCATTCAGAGCGAGCAACAAATTTCATCAACTGAATTTATTATACATATGACGATCCAAAAACCACAAAGCACTTCTGAACACAAAACAGCCTCACAAAAATGATTATACACTCGGTTCTGAAAAATGAAGCGCTGATTTGCAAATCACGTTACCGAAACTCGTGTACAAGGAAGTTACAGCACAGCCTATGGTTTTGATCACAATGAACGCACGTGTACGATACAAGTCTGAGGTGCCACTGGCGAGCAAATGCCTTCGTGAACCGCGCATTGACTCGCACTGAGTACTACGCGTATGTATTATAGTACCTCTCCGTACATACTATATGGTATTATCCAGCTCTTTCGCTCCAGCTGGACCCTCTTTCCCTCTTCTCTCGTTCACGAGAACGTTAATGTACGTTTACGGTACCATGAGAGTGTGTAGGCGAATGCTGCATGCAAGTGTGCACTCTCGCAGATGTGCGATTTCAGTTTGCAATGTGTGTTAATGTATACTGTGCATGTATGCTCACATAAGGGCAATGCGTTCACTCAAGTATTTTCTGTCTCTGTGTGCAAACTTGACGATTGACGGGCCAAGGCGATTAACTCCAGTGGTAGTCGGCCTCGCCTCAATCCAGGGAAGTTCGCCAAACTGTCACAATTCGATCCCCCTTCCCAGTAAATTAAATCCTATTAAACATTCTATTTAAATAGAGGAGAGGTGAAAATTGAGAGCAATCCTCAATACAAATGTTTCAGATTACCGACCTTTATCACTGCTATATATACTTTTGTTTTAATTATTTTAGTTTTATAAATGAAGAGAAGAACTAATTTACTTAAGGTTCTTCGGCTCTATATAAAGAGTCTCTATACCTTTGAAAATTGTATAGTTCCTTTTTTCGAGTACTACATATTATAGCCGTACATAGAATTACAAATTTTAATAAAAAGTGGTCTCAAAAATTTTCAAACTGCTCTAACTTTTTGAATTTGTATGCACATTGGCTGGCTAACGAACTTGACTTTCATTTTAGAACACTAAAAGAGTACACCAAAGGCCAATCCTATAGGTCAAATTCTTTCGAAAGTTATCGTGCTAACAAATTACAAATCTAACAAACACATACACATACACATTTAAAAAATGAGATTGAAACATATGATCAATGAATTTATATAGTTATATATACCTTGGTTCGGGACTGCTTATTCAGATATTGCAAAATAATTTTCAAATTTTCATTAACATGATTTTTCTCTGTATCTTACATTATTTCGCTCAAATTTTGAATTTTCGTATTTCCAAGAAAATGTAAAATGTTGTTATGTCAATTTTGTAGAGCATTCAGAAAGAAACATTTTTCATCTCTTTACTTTTTTTTCATATCGTGCGTTGTTTGACTTCAAATTTTAATTTTCATTCGTTTTTTTGATTTTTCGAAATGTTACAAGTCTGAAAGATATTTTTTTTATCGAAAAAAGTTATAAGGATAAATTGTTCAAATTTCTGAGTACTATGAATATTCGTGTATAGAATTTGTAAATTTAAAAAAGAAATGTCTACAAAATTTTCAAAATACTCTAACTTTTTGAGTTTTTGTCCGAAATGTCTGGATAACGAACTTGACCTTCATTCTAGGACAATAAAAGAGTCTACCAAGAGCCAATCCAATATATCAATTCTTTCTAAGGTTCTCGTGCTAACAAACTAAAATCTTTTTT
>JAUESI010000038.1:5623973-5634387 GCA_032275145.1 Synergus laeviventris | reverse complement strand
ATAGAAATATCTTTTAAAAACTGATTTATTCGCCTAGGTATAATTACATATATACCTATATTATGAATTACGCACTAGACAAAGGGGGAAAAGAGGAAGATTTTCGAGAAATAGATGATTTTCAGTTTCTCCCATTTATTTTGTGATATTTTTAGTGAATTATAAATTCAAAAAATCTTTTAATTTTCAAAAGATTTCTAAAAGCTTCGTTAAACAAACTCACAAAAATATATTGTAAAAATGCTTGTTTTACGTAAAGAGAGGATCATTTTTTTAAATTACTTGCTAAATTAAGAAGCTTCTGTCAATTAAAACAGTATTATAAAAATAAATCATTAAATAACGAATATTATAATTTGAAATATTCCTTTTTTAATTTAAAAATAAATAAAATGACTGATGAGAACCGCTGACACATGATCGTGCTCATAACTTACGGTACTACCGTGGGATCGTAACTTTCCGCGAGCATGGTCGCGAAAGGTATGGAATTTAACTTTCATCGATTATTATATTTTCGTGTCGTCAACCCGCAATCACAATTAACGACAATCGTATTTTTTCCGGCGGTACTCTAAAATTGACAGTTTATGTTCTTTCAGCTCCTCGTGAATTTTTAATGAAGGTAAAGCAAGAAATGATGAACAATTAAGCCGCTTGTAATTAAGAGTTAAGATACTTTCTTCGTTAGATTATCTAAATTCAGGTATTTCTTATTTTTTACCATAAAACTTGATGAAACATTGCAATAGTCCGTGCAGAAATTGCCCTATTTTACCCTATTCAACATAGGGTTCTGAGGAGGCCCTAGTCAGGACTGCCTCTTTTACTAAAAATATTTTTATGTAATTAGACATTTATAGAGCAACGATATAATATTGACAAGATTTTCCTATGTGAGACGTTTATACTAATGAGAGTGTGACGCACCTTGTGGGATCCTTGCCAGTTTCCCAGATCTGGACCAGACTAGAATTAGGGCAAACTGACCAAGACCAACCGAGAACCCCATTACAATTTTTGCACGGGAGATTTATCGAATTAAAACGTATATTCTTCTTCCTTTAATTAAATTTTATTTTGCTTCCTTGCTCTCTCAATCTGAATTAGTAAGAATTTGACTAAGTAAATTAGTAGCCTTAAATTTGACTATATTGAATTAGTAATTTCTCCACTTTCTATGAAAAGAAATCGTAAGTCACCTATTAACAACGTGAATCAGTAAGAAGAAATTACTAATTACTAATTTTTGTCATATTATTTAATGTGGTTTTAATGGATTCTGTCGAATATTGAAGTGTTTCATGGAATTTTATTAAGGGATATTAAAATATTTCTATGATTTTCAAACGATTTTATGGAATTTTAAGATATTTTTAAGAATTGTAATGAATTAACCATTTTTGGGTAGGCTTTTAAGGGGTTTCTAGTCATTTTATGAAATTTTCTGTGGTTCAAGAGAATTAAAAATATTATCGGGGTATTAAAAAAAATTTCATGAGGTTTTTAGGAATTTTAGAGATATTGACAAATTTTTACGAGATTCTATAACTGACTGTAGGTGATTTTAAATTTCCTCACGGAATTTTAAGCGATTTAAGATTTTGCGATATTTTAAAAGGTCTAAAATTTGAATGGGTTTCTATAGTAATTTTAAGACATTTTATGAGATTTATATTCTTATGAGATTCTTATGACTTAAAAATTTTGCAAAATTTCAAGTGATCTAAAAATTTTTCCATAGAATTATAATGGATTTCTAGTAATTTTAAGAAATTTCATAAGATTTACAAGAAATTTTTTAATTCACTCCTAAAAGATTTTGCGTAATTTCATTAAGATATTTCATTGAATAGTGTTACTAATTCATTTAATAAGGAGTTACCAATACATATAGTTTATCCTTCTTACTAATGGGATTAGTAACTTTTTACTAATTTATAGTGAAACAACTTCGCACCATTTGAATTAGTAAAAAACTACTGTAATAGTAGTTAAATTAATTAGTAAAATTTAACTAATTCAGATTGAGAGAGTGGAAAAAACTGTAATCCTTTCTGCACATAAAACTTTACCACCGTGCTTTGGATTAGTAAACTTTGAACTAAGAAAAAAGAACAACTGTAGGAATAATTTCCTAGCATTCAAAAGTAATAAGATTCCAAAGAGTTGAAACAAGAGAAGAAAATAATTATCGTCGCACGCTACTACTCTGCATTGACTAATTGCAGTACTTACTACTTATTTGAGTCCAAGTCCTAACATAATAACTCAGAAATTAAAACTCTTGTAACTGAGCTACGTGTTTCCCTCCCCTTGGTGCAAATATCTGTCCAATAAAAGATAGAGCTTGTTATTGTGTTCTTTTGCAGTATCATATTGCATTAAGATGCAAATGGCAGGACTTTTTGCACGAACAAAATCGCATGCATTTTTACATGATAAGTGGTATTACGTGACTGCAATTCATGATAATTTTTATAGGAGAAACGACAATTTAGTAAACTCAATAAAGCTGAAATGAAATTTAGGATCTTGATACAAAAAAAAGACAAAAATGATGTGCAAGTAAATAACATGAATGCAATAGAATGAATTAAAGAGAATGAGATAAACTCGAATTGAATGTATAGCAAATTCAATTTGTGGTCCCTTCTTAATAAATCTACTTCTAGGATAATAGAATAATAGAATTTGTGTGAAAATAATAGGACAAGGAGTAAGAGACAAAAGCCAAGTAGTATCAAGCAGACAGAGGATTAGTTACATCGTTAGCAAGACCACTCTGTAGATGCTAAGAAATTAGGCTTAGAAGAGAGCCCTTAGAAATTTTTTAGAGGGTCTTGTATGCCTTCTGGGGTTCCTCAGTTCTCATCAAACCCCGAAGTGTTCTGTGGTCTACACAAGTAAGGCCTATATTCGGGGGGTGACTAAGCTTTCTTTCTAAGGAAAAGCTTATTATCGGCGAACTGTCAGTTTGATCTGAGCTTCCGCAGGTCTCCTAAACACACGTGTTACCTCGAACTAAGAAAACGACGACTTTTATCCGAAGTCTTCCTCTTTCTACGCGATTGGTTCGCTCCCTTTTTCCACTAGCTCTGAAACGTCCAGGAAAAGCCCCAAACCAGATTAACTTTGACTCGAATTTTCTCTTAGAGCAAGTGAAAGCTGAATCGGCAAAACATTTTTATGAAAGAATTCCGAGTGTGTTTGTTGAATAGGAATGAGAGTTTCGGATAGAATTTTGCTAGACAAAACTTCTCTAGGAGCTTGCGTGTCTTTAATTTAATTTTCCAGTCAAAAATTGCTGCTAAAACAACAAGTTTCCAGGATGTAAAAAGATTTGAAGGGGTGTCAAGAGAATCCAAAAGATGTAAAGCCGTTTTAAAATATTTCCAGAGCCGAATTGAAAACTCTTCCAAGTTCACCTCAGTTAAAATTGAAACCCATCAAATTTGACTTCTCGATCCATGTATTGAATTCAAATCAATCTCTTCAATACATCTCATTTCTTTTTCTCTTCCCCCAATTATTTTCTATTAAAGAAAACATGACCCCAAAGAAAGAAATACGAGACACCCGAGGGACGAATTTTTTCATACGTTTCCCGGAAAGTAATGTTTTTCCTCTAAAATATCGAAAAGACTTGATTTGTGAGTGCCTCCATCTAAAGATAAATCTTTCTTTGCTTTTATATTCTTACGAGGTACGAAACGACGCGTGAACCACCGGAAGAGTCTCTTCAATAATTTCGTACGTGGACTTCTCGTATCTTCGGGGAGTTTATGCACGTGCGCTTGTCAATTCGAATTAACAGAAGTTAGACATGCAGGGGTGGATAGTGGATGGACAAAGCGTTGTTCCCCGAGGTTTGGCAGGCTTCCCGAGCCGAAACTGCAATCGCAGGGTGGCTGAGTCACGACTGCCTCTGATCACTGGCACTGTTTTTTATTTTTTTTATTTTCAATATACTCGTTCCCTTTCTAATTCTATCCTATTCAAGGTCCAGATCTGTGTCTCGCTTTATACTCCCGCGATGACTCGATTGAATATTTGTAGATCGTTGGGTGGATATACGAATTTAAGTCCCTGTCTGTGCACCCTAAGCTCTTCTATCTTGTTATAACAAGCGTCTTCAGGGGATACCATCTGACGTTGGACCAAGAGCAAACAGCGGTGAATAATTCGTGGGCCAAAGAAAAATTATGGGATTGAGTGGAATCGAAATCTAGAAGACCTGCTGCTGGTTAAGGATGATTTTTTTAGAGGATAAAAGAAGAATCGGGAAAGCTTCCTCATTTCGAAGATTGGACAAATGGACACCCTTGTTAGTTCTAGGATTGAGCTTTTGGATTGTAGGCAGATTGGATTAAATGACATGGGAGGAAAATATCTTCCCATACACAAAAAAAATTAAGGATAAATTAAAGTTTACATTGATGAAAGATTCGCTGCAACAGAAATTCACCTTGTCGAATAAACTTTACACGAAAGAAAGATTTCGCGTTTTTAAACTGTCTCGGAATAATTTTTCAGTTACTTAAAATCCCATGAAAACTCATCAAATCGCTCTTCAAATATCGTAAAATGACATTCAAAATTCCTTAAAATATCGTAAAAATCCTTTATAATTATAATCATAATTACTTAAATTTGATCAAGTTTCTTAAAGTCTCTTAAAAGTCCCAAAATTATTTTTTAAAAAAAAACATAAATTTCCTTTTTTCTTAAAATCACTTGATATCCCTTAAAATCCCATCAAATTTTGTTAAATGGTTTAAAATTCCTGAAAATCCAAAGAAATTTCGTAAAATACCTCAAAATTTTCTTAAATTCCTTAAAATTTTTGAAAATCCTAATATATTTTATAAAATCCTTTTGTAAAATCCCATGAAATCGATATTTTAAGCAATTGCAAGGAATATCGTAAAATTATTTTTAAAAAACATCTCAACAATTATAACTACTATCGACTTCATTTCATGCTTGAAACTTGTATTATTTAAAAAGTTCATTTTCAAACTAAAAAATTGAGAAAAAAAGTTTTAAATTATTTTTGTCAAAATGTGACGTTTTCATTCGTCCGCGAGAAGTCTAATTATTTTAAAAATAACAATTAAATAAGCACAAAGTTATTTCTTTAATCTGGTGTTCTAATTTATAACTCGAATTTACTGATATTTTGCCGTTTTTCGCGGAAGTTGCAAAATTGCCCTTGCTTGGCCTATTTATACTTTTTGATTAATTTTCCCCAAGAACTTCAAAAAACTCGTTAGAAAATGTTATGCAAGATATTTAAACCTCAAAGTGAAATTTCTTTTCGAACTTCCTTTTGACCTTTTCATATAATAAATTAACTTGATTCTTACCGCCTTGCAGACAGTAATTGGCTGTAGTCATAAACTTCAACTTACCTGAAACAGAAAAGAAAACAATAAATTAAAACACATAAAACTGATTACTAAAGATTATTAAAGGAAAACAAATCTTAAAAATATCTCGAAAAAGTGATCATTAAATGAAATATTTAGCACGCCAGTTTATTTTTGTCTATTCTTTTAATAAATCCTGGAGTTGTTTTCGCAAAAGAGAACACGTCTTGGTCTATTTAATGAAATTAATTTTCCTCTCACTATTTTAGTACCAGCCGCATGTTACCCGAGCTATCTCTCCTCGAATGAACAAAGGATCTGGCTCGATGCGTGCGGACAGCAACAATTTTCTTTTTTTTTTTGTACAGAACATACATGCAAGTGATATTGTCGTACGATTAAACTCCAAAGCTTTTCTGTGTCGGATATCAAAGGCGAGCAATGCGACGCGACAGCAAAATTTTTGCAAAGAAGACAGGAGAGATGTCTGCATTCTAATGGAGCGGATGAGAAAATAAGTGCTTCAAAGAAATAAAAAAGTACGAAATCTTCGTAATTTCATTTTATTTTACGACGAAAAATAATGTAAAAGACATGCAGATTTTAGCTTTCACGGATATGAAATTGCTTCTTCCCATGATAATGCAATAAATTTAATTCATATCATAATATTTTTACATTTTATATCTCCAACTCAGAAATCTGACACCAAGTTTCAGTTGTCGAGCAAAGACTAGTATTGGCGAGTGCATTTTGCTTACTCTCTAATCTGCATTAGTAAGAATTTGACTAAATAAATTAGACATTTGACTATTGAATTAGTCATTTCTCCACTTTTTACTAAATTAAATAGTAAGTCACCTATTACCAAAGTGAATTAGTGAGAATAACTTACCAATCTATTTAATAGTTCTACTTACTAATTGGATTGTTCATAAAATATTTGTATGATTCACAAAAGAATTTATGGATTTTTAAAAATTAACAATTTTTCGAGGAATTTTAAAGCATTTGATGAGATTTACGAAGATTCTTATGGCGTAAAATATTTTTCGAAATTTTAAGAAATCTATAAAGATTTTTTCATGGAAATTTAATTGATTTCTCGTAATATTAAGAAATTTCAAAAAAGATTTGTAAAGATTCAAGTAGAATGTCTATATATGCAATTTCAAATTTTTAATTTGACTTCTAAAAGAGTTTGCGAAATTTTACTAAGATATTTCATTGAATAGTGTTACTAATTCATTTAGTCTTACTAATGGAATTAGTAAGTGTTTACTAATTTATAGTAAACGACTTCGCACCATTTGAATTAGTAAGAAACTACTATTAATTAGTCAAAATAATTTAACTAATTCAGATTGAGAGAGTACATGATCTGCCAAGATGGTTTCTACGCAAACAAACAACAAAATTAATCCTAAAAGTTTAAAGCTTCTAAGATTCATAAAATTCTTTATATCCTTATACCTTATATCTACATATTCTACCTGCGATACTAACTGCGCTAAGGGATGAAAAATAAAATTTTATAGGTTTAATGTCAAGGTTTATACAAACGCGTGATTCAGTGCCATTTTTCAGTATAATCGCTGACCACTGTTACGTTTTACATCTTGCGGCATGCTGTGTGTAATTTATAATCACTTTCCGTTACCTCAGTGAGGCTCTCGCCAACGGTAAATCTGTTCTGCCTACTATATATTGCAAAACCCGTCGCTTAAAATTATGGCTATACTACTTTCTTCTCAGCTAGCTTAAATTTTATGGCTTATATAATGCAAAAACTTTTCTGCAAAATTTAAAATTCGCGACGATAAGAAAAGACACCATAAGTAGCCGTACCATACAAATTATCCTCAGTGATTTGAAAATGATACTGCAGAAAGATTATACGGAAAGTGTTCTACGGAAATTCCATGTGAAAATTCTATTAGAATTTACATATAGGCATTCAACTTGAATTTACATACGCAAGTGAACTCTCGACGTCAAATTCTCGCACTGGGCATTTACTGTTTAATTCGAATTAATCGACAGTTTGATGACCTGACGAAAAAAACCTTCACCATGAATAAAAACAACACCTTCTTCGAGAAATTTAGGCTTCAAATGTCTAATTGTTTCGGATGTACTTTAAGGTCAAATTAATAAACAATTTGACGACCTAACATCAAAAATCTTCACTAGGTATAAGAACAACATCGTCTTCGAGAAAATGAGGCTTCACAATACGTTATGAGAACTCTCGACATCAAACTTTTGCACCAGGTGTGCTAACAACTTCTTCATGCAGAACATTTCAGTTTTTATTTTAAAATTCATCCGAAACAATAACTCCATAACGAAGATGTCCGCACACCTGGTGCAAGCGTTTGACTTCAGTGGTTCAAGGTACTTCTTCATTACCACCAAAATCTAGTCTGGAACCTATCTTTCTCGAAGATGATGTTTTTTGTACCTGGTGAAGATTTTTTCGTCAGGTCATCAAACTGTCGATTAATTTGACTTAAACAATAAATCCTTGAGGAAGATGTTGTTTATTCATCTGGTGCGAGAATTTGCGTTGTATAATTTATTTATTTTGTTAGAAGAATCTTTGTTAGAATAATCTATGTTATAAATCGAAGTGGTTAATACGAAAACTGCGGGTTGATTTATCGGTTTGTTAAGAACGGCGTTAATTAAAGTGCATGCACGCTGCCACAAGCGAATTCTCACATAAACGAGCATCAAGTACGAACACCGTTAGCCTCTTCGATAGAAAATAATGAACTTGCAACCCCCAACGAAACCTATTTTCTCGAAATCGCATTGATTCCTCGAGTTCGTCGGGTGGAGTCGTCTGCTCATGATTCCCATGGCATTTAGCGGAGAGCAAAGCCCCTTAAAAATCAATCACTTCTTTCTGATGCCTTCACGAGAGAGCGGGTTTGCGCCGAGAGAAATCATAACAAACCCGATCACGGAGCTACATGATCGAGGAGGAATTTTAGGAAACCAGAGTTAACGTCAACGACAGCTGCTGGTCCCCATGAACGCAATAAATGAGAGCACTTTCGTGCTTTTCTCAGCACCCATCCATCTTTCTCTATTTTCTTTCACTCCCTGATCACTCGAACCTTAGGGGTTGCAGTCTTTCTTGTTTCTTTGGGCGCTATATAAAACACACCAATTTACCCGAATCTCTAGTTAGAAGTTCAAGCACCTTCTGCAGGTGCATTTTTCTTTATTGGCAAGAAACGGTCTTTGAGAACAGTGTGAGAGAAATTGTATCATAATTTTGATGGATTTAAAAAAAAAATAAAAAACTAAGGATAAAGTTTACATCGATTTCAGGTAAAAGATTCGGTTCAACAAAAATCAACTTTGTCGAATAAACTTTACACAAAACGAAGATAATTTCGCCTTTTTAAACTGTCTCGGAATAATTTTTCAGTTACTTGAAATCCCATGAAATCTCATTAAATCGTTCTTCAAATTTCGTAAAATCACTTGTATTCCTTAAAATCCCATCAAACTTCGTAAAATCCCATGAAAGTTCCTAAAATTAATGACTTCTCAACAATTACAATTTCTATCGACTTTATTTCATGCTTGAAATCTTTATTATTAAACAAATTAATTTTTAAACTAAAAAATTAGGAAAAACAGTTGATAATTATTATTCTCAAAATACGTTTTCATTCATCCGCGATAAGTCTAATTATTTTTAAAATAAAAATTTAATAAGTACAACATTTTTTTAAATATGGCGTTCTAATTTATAATTCGAAATATCATGTAAACTTTAACCGGGGAAAATTTTATCTGCAACAAAATTTAACTATAGTTTTTTCTGTGAACTCAGCGGATGAAGCGGGAATTTCGCCCGTTTTCATTAAGGAGACATTGATTTGATTAATATTTTAATTAACAAAATGGTTTCTTAAGGGAGCTTTTCGTTTTTTTAACTCTTAAAATAAGGCATCAGTAAATGAAAAAAAACGGTTTCTGTATCTTGGTTTCTATTTTTTGGACATTGTGAACAAAAAAATCGAAACAAATAAAAGTCAAACTTTATAGATATATAGAATCTAACGAAAAATTTTGTAAAAGATTCTATTTGCAATTCTGCTTCTAAACAGAAGAAAAAATCCTAAAAATTGGAATGTTTTGGTTTTGCATTTCAACCTATATATTTAAATGAAATTTAGATCTTTATAAAAAAATAACAGAATTACTTATTTGGGGCTAAATTCCAATAAATTCCAAATATTTGTTTGGCAGAATATAAGTCTTAATTATGTATCCTGAATTTTTTCTCTAGGCCCTCAATTTCATCCCATACTATTTATGTTATGTTTGTACATAAATATTGTCACAACTTTCTACAACTGGAAAAGTTAATTATAATATTAGATCACTCAAAGATAATAGTTCAAGTATTGACTTTTAAATGAATTTCATCTTCCAGATTTTTGGATCACCTAAATCTCAGTCCAAAAAAGTAATATAACGACTTCAATGAAGGTAACGGTACTTATAAACTAATTTTCTGTGAATAGCCCCATTACTGGAATCCCCTTGAAGGCATTCAAGGGATTCTGTGCTCTAGCATGGACCACCCCAACATTCGATTCACGGGATTTGCCGGTTTTAGGGGTAGAAGTATGCCACGATACTAACCATTCCGGAAATGTCAGAGTCCACTGCCCTTTTTCCCTTATTAAGCCTTCTTTTTTGCCCTCTTGTCGTTATAGCACACTTTCGAGTATCAATAAGCACCGAGCCAGAATTGCGCGACGAGGATTGAATTTTTATAAGGATATATATATATAGAAGAGTTTCCCAAATCAATTTCGAGCGTAGGTGTCATTTAACCCAGATTGTTGTTCTTGGACCGGAAGGAGGAAGAAAAAAAGAAAAAAGAAGAAAATTTAGAGATGGGAAGCTTTTACTTGAGGAGAAACGACAACTAGAGAGGAATAGGCAGATTGCCAGGGTTTTCGTATGTTTGACACTCTCTATGTATCGCAGCCTTGTTCCGCATTGGTTTC
>JAUESI010000038.1:5602464-5623873 GCA_032275145.1 Synergus laeviventris | reverse complement strand
GTTTCGTCTGGCGATAAATTTTACGCAGCACCCCTCGTGAGAACCTGGACAATCTAAATGATTTAGAGTTATTATCGGGAAAGATTTTACTTCGGGGTAAAACACATCCTACTGCCCCTCGCATTATTATTATATCGACCCTTCTTAGTGACCCTAATCCGATTTTTAGCGACTTTACAAAAGTGGTTTAAAATACCATTCTAAAAATATTTTACTGTATATTAAGATTGTTATAAGTGACGAACTTTTTCCTCTTTCCGGAAGTTTTCAGTCTTGAGTACAAATAAAAGTTTTACTGTAGCTAAAGAAAATCTCTTCGAGTATTGTTGAAACACTTGAAGACAGTTAGAAAATAAATAATAGACTTTCCTGATCGTGTTCTGGTAAAGTGAGTTTTGAAATGAAATAAAACGTGCAAAATTCAACTTATGCGGAGAAACTTTCTGAATGCGAGTTGGGAAGAAAACGAAGATGAAAGAAGTTTCTCATAAAAAAAAAAATTAGAAAGGGAATGAGGAAACAAAGGGAAGAAATAAGATCCGGAGATTTGAGAAAAATAGGAAAGAAGCTTATTGTTAGAATAAACAGTCGATTTTTATGGAACTTTTCACTCCATCAAATATCACAAAAAGGATTATTTCTCTCCATTTTAATCTAAATAGTCTTACAGATGATAATTAAAATACGAATCACGAATTATGTTCGATACGAGGTGTGTTTATTATTCAAAATATGAAAGCAGGTGTTGAAGTAGGGGCAAGACGATACTATTATATTATATCCGATCGAGAGAGTCCAGATGTGAATAAGTAGATTATTATCGATCGAGAACTTGGGGGACTTGATAATTTGGTATTAAATTAAGTCAAGTATTGGTTCAATGAACCTAGAAATTAACACTCATGGTATGTTTGTCAGAATATTTTCGCAGGTGAATGCAACTGTTGAATAAAAGAGCAGCATGCATATCAGTCATTCACAGAAAACGAAAAAACTTGTTTCTTTTGCTGTCAAAATCGTTCACCCTTTTTTTATCTATTCGAGTCTCGCCCCTTTCCTAGCTTACGTGTGTTTTCCACTCTTTCATCTCTCCAAGCTTTTCGCAGATACTTGCTTTTGTCTCGACGAATGCGTTTCAGTCACGCAGAAAACCACGAAAATTACTTTTTACTCTTAGAGCGCTAAAACATATAACAAAGTATACATCATTATTTTCAGATGCTTTTTCTTACCACCGAGAGAAGCACATCTGTAGGTCTCCAAATCTTTATCGCGAACGAGCTTCACGCAAAACATGACGCACAAATAATGACAGAAAAATACATCAAATTTCGTGAGATAAGTGAAAAAGGATGAAAATTCTGGGATGATATTGTGATGAATAAGCAACCTTAACTAGACGAACTCTCGTTTCTGACTGCTACCTCGAATTCGATAATGGAAATGCGCCACAACGGTAGTTGTAAAACCGAGCTTTGCGAGAAAAACAGACATGGTAGAAAAAAAAGAGAGAAAGAGATGAGGAAAGAAAAAAGTGCAGGAGAGATGAGTGAGTAAAAGAGAGAATACAAAGAGTGTTAAGAGAGGGTTCAAAGAGTTCTGCTTCTCGCCCTCGTTGCAGTATTTTCCTCATGTCTACCTTTTTACCCTCATATACCAGCAAGCACGTAAATTTAAGTCATACAACGTATAGGTAAAAAATATGTCCAAACACAAGCATACTTCAAAAAGAAGAATGAAACTAGAAAATTTACATTTTCCCGTTGAAAGGAAGCTATACAAAACACATCAAGAACAGTAAGAAAATGTTACAATTTTCATCCGAGATAAACGAATTATTTGACCTCAACAATTTTGCTATTCCGTGTTAAGGGTAATTTATAGAAATGTCAGTCGTAACTACGACAGCTGAACATGCTATTACCTATAAGAAATTGTGTCTGCACACTCGAACATCTGCAGATTTGTACATTTGTAGATCTTTGTTCTATTTTGACAGTTTGACGTTTAATTAATTTCTTCCTGTTAAAGTTTCCTTGTCACATTGTAAAGCCAATCATTTCACGTGGAATAGCGTACTCAAGTGCCTGACGAGTACATGAATACGCTGATGCACTAGCATTAGTCTTGTCCATTAATCTTCTGGTCACGTACTTGGCGATTCGCACACGTATCTCATTCTTGCAAGGAACTCTTCCTTTTCATGCGAGTATAATACTTGTGTCATATTGTAGCTGAACAATTGGCTTACAAATCACATCACGCCAGAAATGAGAAATTCATGCGTCACTAGGGATAAAATAATTAATAAAAACCGATCTTATGACCTCCAAATTTGAAGGTCCTCGACATGTTTAAATAAGTGAGTGATTCAGTTTGTAGATGCTGATGTGATGTGGTATTTAGCTTTGGTAGTGAATGAATTATTTCCTTACCGCGTTGGTTTATTCAATCCTAATTAACCAGCGCAGAACCGTCTGGAAAACAGTCGAGTGGTTTGAGTTGCCGCGAGAAAAAGTTCACTTGGAATAAAATCCATTTTGAAATAAGGATCAGAGCAATACCTGATGCTAGTTAGCGCTTCAGCAATCGCGACGGAACTGAATTTTAACGCAAGGTATATCCCTTCGTTGCGCCGTTGATGCAAGAGTTCGTGCTACCTGACCCCGTCGTCTTGTTTGAAATCACCCACGTGTTGAGGTCTGGGTACAAGCGTACATATGCGCATTTACGTGTACCGAGTACCTTATAGGATATACGCAGAGGTACATGCAAATGCATCCGAGAGACTTGGCACTCACTGCAACGTCGATACGTGAACCTTTCGCATAATCTTTATTCCCTCCTTTTTCCAACACATCTCTTCCCCTTTTACCTCTTTTGCTCCTTCTTCAATCCCTCAGAGTCAGCGGAGGGTTGAAGTTATTAAAAAAAAAAAGAATCGGATGAAAGGGTGCCAGAGAACGAACGAAAAATCACGAGAGAGGATTATATATGCCCGTGAATCAGGATATCTCATATCTTTTAATACGACGGGTAATCTACATATTTACGAACCTTTTCTTTTAGCAGAAATGAAAAGTTAAGGTCGTATTGAATAATCAATTTTATTTCGATCGACGTAAATATTAGGATTACGGTAATTCCTTTGGTTACACATTTTTATAATCTACCTCACCATTCTTCAGCCCTTTTACAAAACTCTGTTTGTCAAACTCAACTTCTGCACGTGCTCAGTAGTTGTTATACGTCTTTTTGCAGAGCCATTAGTGTAGCAATGTCATTGTACCAAAACCTAACTCACGGTCGAGTTCAGAGTCATATTTTTAACTCGAGAAAGTAAGAGAAAAGAAAAAAAAGAGGAAGTAACGAACGATCAAAGACTTGCAGCTTCCACGATTACTGCACTCATATTTGTTAACTTCATCTGCATGGTATTTGCACTAATAGGCAAGCTTGAAAGTATTATTTTCAACTTAAATAATTTTGGATTAAAAGCGTTCCAAATTAATTTAGGGAATCCCTGAACTTTTTGATTTTTCAATACTTTGCATTTCAATCCGGATAATATCAAAGCTTTTAATTTTCAAAAGCCTGAGAATCAAACAAACATATTAAAATAAAACAAAGTAAGAGGCTTTCCCAGTCAAATTTGAGTACCACTGGCCTTTTTTCTATACTTCTGGGGTTAAAGACCTGGTATGGAGACTCTTACGTGTGCATCGAGTCCTTACATTTGTCGTATTGTCTCCCTTTCCATCAATCTTTTTTCTTTCCTAAGAAATGTTTCTCCACCCATTTTTTTCAAGTTCGTCATCCTATTCGTTTCTATCAGTGAAGTTAAGTAAAGGAAGCTTTGCCTGCTGACGAATACGCTTTACTTCCACTCCAACTCATACTTTCCTTTTATATTTCTGGATATCTTTCGGAGATTCCTGAGGGCAACCTCGAAGAAAGCTTGCATCTTGGAAAAAGAAACCAAAACGGCTTGGCGCAAACCACGTTCTGCTTCCTTTGGTTGAAGCTACTTTTTTTCCCTCGCTTTCGTCAATTTCAAAAATCCCACTTGATCTTTTTTAACCCTTAATGGTCAAACTTCATTGCGTAATAGTCATTCTATGGATCAATTTGACCCGGACGATATTTGAAGCAGTACTGAGTGAAAATAAAACATTTTTTTGAGATGACAAAAATTCAGAGGCATTATTTGAACATCCAAAAATGTATTCTGATAGTTGCTTCCATGAAATTGCAAATTCTAAGTATTGATAAAAATTGTACAAAACAAAATTTGAAAAAATGTAATTTTTTACTTCAATATGCATAATTCCGTTAATTTTCAATTTTTAACCATAACAATTTAGGGTGTAACTCAGGAGATATAGCCCTTTAAGAAAATAAATAGCTTGGAACGAGGTCTTTGAAAAATTATATTTATTCTGAAGATTGAAAATGAAAATTTGCTGCTCGAAATGACGAAATCCATTCAATAGAATTGAATGTGTTTCTTAGGGGATATCGAAAAAAAAGTATAAAAGAAAGAAAAAAAGTTATAAAAGTATAAAGAAAAAAAAAAGCAATGAGAACTTTTTTTTGGATGTCAAAAACACTCTCCTAAAGTTTCTTAAAAAAGTGCTTCTGTCTACGCATCGTAGATATAGTTAAAGATAAAAAAACGAAGCACTTCTTCAAATTTGAGGAGCATAACTTTTTTTTAAGATTTCAATTATTAAAGAAATATTTCAAAGCAAGTCGATTTATACCAGTATAGCGATATTTCCATTAAAATATTTTTTACCCTTTCTAATTTACTTTGAAGTTTTAAAAAATCGAAAAAGTCGAATTTTTGGCTACTTTCTTATTTGAAAATAAAATTAATTTTTGATGTATAAATTATCAGAAAAAATAGTTTGAAACAAATTTTTTTGACTCTACCGAGGTGACTTCGATATTTTGAAATTTCAAAGTCACTTTGATAGGGAAAAATTTTTGAATAATTTTGCTATGATGTATTCCACTTGATTCAAACTATTTTTTCTGATAATTTATATACCGAGAATTCATTTTATTGGGAAATAAAGAGTAATATATCACTTTTAAATATTTTTTTGGAATTCAAAGTCAATAAAAATTATTTTAATGGCGGCATTCCTTATATATTATTTTTGTACCATAAATGTTGTATAAATGGACTTCCTTTGCAATATTTTTATTGATAATTGAAATCTCAAAACAAAATTTGTTGCTCTTTGAAGAAGGGCTTCGTTAGTTTTTATTTTTAGCTCTTTCTACGACTCTTTCTACAAAGAAAGTTTTTATTGCTATTAGAACTTCGAGCAAAAAAAAGTTTCCAATATGCCTTAATGTTTAATAATTTAGGAACATTTTTATAATGTATTTTTTCAATAAAAATCCGTAAAAACTATGAAAAAACTACTATCCATGCATTTATACTCTCTTTGGTTATAGTTGCAAATTTGAAAGGTTTGTCCGGTGGGTCAAATTGGCCCAGAGTGACCAATAATGGTTAATTTTGAATTTTCAAATATCTGAGTTATAGAAAATCATTCCAATGCAGTTATTCAAGAAGATAAGATCTTGAGTTGAGCTCTTTTTTATCCCGAGAATAAAAAAGTTTATCCTCTAAAAAGTTAGTGATAATAAAAGACCCCATTCGATAAAAGTCAGCGTTGCTTGTTTCTCGTAAATTGAAAAGGCGGCGTTATTTACTGTTTAGATTTGGCAGATCAAGGGTTAAGTCGCTAAAATCTCTCAACAAAGCGACTCTATTTCAGATTCACGGTTTCTCTCCAGCAGTTTCCGAGAAACTGAATCGTGTGGACAAATTCGTCGCAATTGCATCTTTCGTAGTAGAGTACTTTATAGAACGATTCGAGCGCAGAGTGGTGGTCTTTTTGCATTACAGCCGACAAGTCGACATTCATCTGGGCCACAGCTCCTCGGGGAAATCTTATTCCACTGAATTCACCGTTTTCACGAAAAGACGTCGCCCGCTGCGACCTCGAAGGTGTAACGGCTTAACTTCCACCACCCCATAAACTCGATAAATTTCATGGGTTTTCGTATCTCCACCCGAAATCTTATCTACAGGGTGGCTCTAAAATTTCGCAATGTAAATCTAAACTCGGATTACGACTTAATAACCAGATTTGAACAGATTAAAATTTAGTTCAATGCATTTCGAGACTTTAAAAATTATTTCAAGGATTTTAAAATAATATTAAAGAATTTTAAAGGATTTTCAAAAGATTTCAAGTGGTTTTAATTAATTTAATACGATTTCAATTATAGACTTCAAGTGATTTCAAAAAATTTTAAAATAATTTCGAAAGAATTCGAATGTGAGTTTTAAGATTTTATTTAAAAATAAAAATCCCCACAAGAGCCTCGTCAGAACCCGATTTTAAATAGGGCTAAATATGTGAATTTCTGTACGGGTGAATAAACAATTTAAACGGAAAATATTTTTAAAATGTGAAAAATACACAGAACAGTTTCAATTAGAAACGATTGATTAGAAAGCATCTATTTTTATTAAAAGCGAGAGGAAAATATAAAAAGTATATTTGAATTTAGTAATAGATTTGGTTTTCTTAATATGAAAATAACTATAAAATTATTCTGAATTTAGGTCGTAAAAGTGATATGGAAAATTGAGTTTGAAAACATTTGGAACCACCCAGTGTAGCAGAATGGTATCTTAAACTTAAGTTAGAAATCCTCTTCCGTATCGACATATAGGTATTTCAAATTCTGCAGTTCCTGCTGATCCCTTCGCGCAAATCCCTTCACTTTTTACCCTAAAAAATGGTAGAATTTCTGATCCTTCATTGAAAGAGGACATTTATTTATTTTTAAACTAACGTCCTTTGTTCTACTACATTCAGCCTTAAAATCCCATAAAAAAACATCTTCAAGTCACGTGAAATATTCTAAACGCTTTGAAATCATCGCATAATTCAAGTTTCACCGCATATATTTTGCATTTTCGTCTTTCTTATCATAGAAAAAGATTTAAATGAATAATGAATTAATTCTGAGTTGAAGGTTCTGTAATCTTCGAACCCGGAGGCTGAATAAGAACCCTGACCTAAACAGAGACTATATGGTTTATCTTCGATGCCTGGTTCAAGTGGAATGCGAAAACTTAGTGAACGATGAAAAACAACAAGACTTGAAATAATAGGAATATCTATCGAGAAAGCCTACGGCGAAAACGGGCTGTGTACATGTTTACGGACAAATATACCCACAACATAGTAAGTCTATTTCGAAGCGAGCATACTCTGTGCGTTCGCAGACACGCGTGCTTTGATATAAGCTCCGAGCTATGAGCTACAACCCCCAAACTCGCCAGTGGCGCTCAAATGTGTAAATAAGCTTCCTCTAAAATATCTAAATGATTGATCATTCCGTCCGGAGACATATTGTTGCAGTGAAATATACGTTTCATTAGCAGCATAAAAAATGAAACGAATGCATCATGTGTCAAGGCAAATGCAATGTTTTCCAGAGTGTTTATTTTAGTATTATGATATTTGTCAATGCAATTCCAGCCTTAAAAGAAGAAGTGAAGTATTCGAAAGAAAATGGATTGAATCAAAGTAATAATCAAAGTGCAGAAAGCAACTATTACATTTTCATATAAAAAGGAGTCGACACAAGTGAATCATGAAAGGCAAAATGAGCTGCCACACAATTTCGCGGGACAAAGCCCTAATCTGTCAAAAGTTTCATACGACAGAGAATAAAAGTTATGTACATGCTATTTTTCAAAAGAAAATGAAAGTCACTGTATTTTGGTGAGCACATCTGGCCGTGGGCGGTGGAGAACGTGGGAGTTAAGAGTAAAGTATAAACTATGGGGTGGCACCCCATCACTATTCAGCCACCCTGTACAAGTGTACATGTACACGGCCGTAGCCGTAGGTAATATCGAATAGCCACCATCAGACACACATGTGAGCCTATATGTTACATTCTTGCAAAACGAATACTAAACATGGCTTTGCACGTTTAAACGGATGAGAGAGCGTGACAACCCCCGAAGTGGATCTCGTGATGGAGGTCCACTTCTCTTTCTCTTTCCCCCTCTCTCTCTCTTTCTTTCTCTATCTCAATTTCGGGCTCTCTGCTACTACCCTTAAATGCGCAAAGGGTTGCTAAAAGCCATCGACGAGACTAATGGCTAATTGGGTTTCTCTTCTATAGCGCAAAATTTTGTAAAGAAGGAGGGGGAGGGAGAACTCAGCCCCGACAATAGAAAATGTGAAAAAATAGACTCATGAATAAGCGAGAAAAATTATGCAGCCTTTGTACCCCTTGAAAGTGAATTTAAGACTTGAGGAAGGAGTGGTGTTCGCTGAAAATAGGCTTTAATCAGATGCAATATTTTCTTTTAATCATAAGATTATTTATGACGCAAAGTTATGACATCTTTATGATCGAATCTACCCCTCTACACATCAGGGCTCCTTAATGGTGGCTAATGGATTGTATCTGTAGTGAAATCCCAGCAGGACACTCCATTTTGAACATCATCAAGTAGGATATGTACTTGAAAGGTTTGCTTTTAACATGATGGTCCCCAAGGACTCTGTACATTTTCATAATGCTGCTTATTTATTAATACACTGCAAAATTCATCGGATTCGTCACACGGAAGTAGAAAAGGGACAATTTTCCCTTTCAAGACTTATTCTTCCACACACACGCACACACATTTAAAAATAAAAACGCCTAATATATATGTAGCGAATAATAATAACATGCAGTTTATAACATGTAATTAAAACATGGAAATGATATTTCTAAATAGGTTAAGACGAATAAGATAGATAGAAGTTTTATCTCTTGTCACGCACTTAAATGGACGACCAGTACGTCGAGCATTAACGTCAATGATCATGAATTTACGACGTATCGAAAGGCTGTTCTTACGACCGACTCGCTAATGAGTCTGAATAAAAACGAGCCTTATTGCACTGGGAAAGTTGGCAAAAAAACCTCCCCATTTCGTCTTTCCCTTAACTTCTTAAGACTTCAATTAAATTCGGTTTTTACTTTCCAGGACTGTGGATTTTCGTACGCCCTTCTTGCTATAAACGTTCGTCTCTCATTTATTTCCTAGCATTTACGAACCGGCTGACCAATTACGAAAGCCGAGTTACACGAGATCCCTCTATCGAATAATTTCTTTGCTTCTTTACCTCGCAAACCCTCTTTTCGCGTTTTTTCCCTCTGGAAAAAATTATAATTAAAGGCGCGACGCGAGAGTGGCAGTCCATAGATCCTTTTCTTTTTCAACTTTTGCGGTGTTTACACTCCTTGAATAAAAGTATCGTCAGTAGGAAAAGGAATCGTGTTTCCAGCGGTTTAAGAAAGTTCAAAAAGTTTTTCCAACATGGATTAATTTGTTGAGACGTTTTATAACGGAGTAGTCTTATTTTTTGTACTCATTTCTTGAGCATTTTACTTCCTCATTATGATGCGGTTGCAAATGCTTTGCTTCCTCATAGATGAGGCATTAACGACATTTTTAAATATTAAAAAATATATTTAGTTCTATTTTCTCTAAGCAAAAAATCATTTTCTATTCTTGCATCAACTTTGAATTATGTTATAGTGTTGCCTTAGTCCTAGCCAACGTTCTAATCAATTGTCTAAACTTTTAATTTTGATTATGTGAGAACTTATAGTCGAAAAATCAATAAAAAAAAAAATTATATTAATTTACAAACAAATTTTAAAATTCAATATTTTGAAAAATCTTTCGGCAGGTTTTGAGAAATTTGTTATGCAATAAAACCCTATAAATTGCATCAAGTTATCTACAACTGTCTTCAAGTTATAGTAGTGACAAAAGACGGGGGATATCCATACATCCATACGAACATTAATTAGAATGTTGTATTAGACATTTATCAACTGACGAAATTATAATTAAACCATTCTGCTTCCTCCTTGAGGAAGCTTTGTAGCGGTGACAAAATTAATTTTCCAAAAAAAGGTTTTTTCTTCGATATATTTCAAGAGTAATATATCCAAATTGAGGTCTTGAAAAATTATCCGGATATGTGTATGTGTGTGTGTATATATGTACCATATGTATGTTGTCACGCTTTTCAACGATCCTGTAATATCTCGAGAACGTGTGCAGATAAATTCGGCACACTTATTACACTATGCCATATAATATATATATTAGGGTGGCCCAAAAATTTACATTTTGTAATTTTCAATGGGCGACTTCACCAAATTGTTCTTTACAAGAAAAAAAAATCATTTTTAGTACTTATAGTCAAAGCTATTTAATTTTTATTATAATGTAAGAATAAAGGTAGAGAAACTCTAGATTTTATGCAAATTTGATACGCCTAAAATTTTCGTTTAAGGGAGAGAATGAGTATATAAAAGCTTAAATAAATTGAATACTAATTTTTAGTTCAAAATCGAGAAAGTAAATATTGTTTAACTGAGTACTAAAAATGATTTTTTTTTAAATAAAAAAACACGTATATTTTTTTTTCTTGTGAAGAACAATTTGGTGAAGGCGCCCATTGAAAATTATAAAATGTAAATTTTTGGGGCACTCTAATATATATATATATCTGATATATCTGTATATGTATAATATATTAATTACTTAATGCTTCCTCTATGAGGAAACAGAGTGCTCATTGAATGAGCACAAAAGTTGATACAATTTCACAGCCAGTTAAAAATATTGGAAATTGTAACGACTACAAAGTTTCCTCTGTCAGGAAGCAAAATCTTTAAAGTTTAATTTCCATGGAGAGAGATAATTTTCAAGTCTCAACCACTCTTGCTGTTATTGAACCATAATTCAGCGAACTAATAAACCGCTGTCTCCGTTTAATAAAAATTGGATTTCCAGAATAAGAAAATGAGATGAAAAATCGATTTCCATCTCCGTCTATAGCGGATAATTGGACTGTCGTAAATGGAGTTTAAAACTTTGTATTTCTATCAGTAACAAATACTTACCCAGCTGTGTTTGATGGCCAGGGGATGGTGCTGGTCTGACTTTGTCCGGAGGGCATCTTCTTGTTGCTGCGACAGTGGCAGGCAGGGGGATGCTAGTACCACCCGGACTACTTCCCGCAGCAACGATCGTCTGCTTGTTATAGGGTGACGGCAATCTGAAACAAAGAGACATTTCAAGACTTGTTGGCTGATAGATAGATATATATCTATCTATAGATTGTATAGATAGATATCTAGATTGCAAGTGCACCGCGTCGGTAATACCCCGTCTCCCAATCAAGATAACAATCGAGAAAAGAGCTCTTACAATCAGTTTCCTCATTTCTTATTCCCAGTACCTAATTTCTGAATCAATCCTTTGCCTCGTCCTCTGCTGTATATAATTTCCGTAAAGATAATTCTGAATTCTAGAACTTACATTTTGGTAAGAAGATTGATAGTCAGTATAACTTGAAAATTAATTGTCTCTAATATAAATTACAATCAACTGATCAGATCAAATGTTCTAAATAAGTCTCGCGTTGATGAATATTAATTATGAGGAACATTCTCATGAATACTAATGCCTCACAAAATTAAGGGCACAACATATGGAATATACATTATGTATGCAAACTATTATTATGCATGATCATTAATTTGCTGCAAAATTAGTGGTAGCCTCTTTGATCGCTATACCAATATTTGGTACCCTGAAATTAATATTAGTGATTTAGGATTAAAAGGGTTGACAGTGACTATATGTATATAAAGAGGCAAACTAAAATATATTTTTAGTGGTTTACAGTTGTTATCAATATTGCTACAAAAGGCAGAACAGAAACTCTGCCAGATCCATTGATTACGTCGCTAGAGGGCAGTAAAAGGGGGTAAAACATGATAACCAAAGAGTGAGATATACCAAAAAAGGATAGTGCTTCTCCTCGGATTTTTTTTTTGACAAAAGCGTATACTTGACGGGATCGTTCTCAATTTTCCCCCCTTCTGTCGGAATGAGAAGAATAACGAGGCTTTGTGCTCTCTGATTTGCACGATTTGAATGTACCACCATAAAGATCTGCTGATGAAAGGAAAGAAGAGTAGGGATAGGAATTTGGTGACAAAGAAAGTAACGGAGGGAAAAAGGAACTTCGCAATACCTATATGTCTTGACGTGAGGTGCTTCATGCAAACGACGATCAAACGAAAGGTGCAGTAATACATCTACAAATGAAGATAATGGAATGTTTGAAAAGAACGTGGGAATATTTAAATCCATAAAAATCGGTGTTAGGATTCCTAACTTTCAGTTTAATTACTTATTTGTCAACAGACCATAACATTATTTTTCTGGAACGTGAAAAAAACAGTTTATACTCTAATTTAACTATTTATAGATAGATACACACTTTCTAACAATGTTCAGAAGAAATAAGAGATACAGAAAAAAGAGAGCTGTCAAGTGTGGGTGGTAATAATCCTCTGAGTAGTAATGATAAAATTTATAGGGTGCGTTAAAAAGACATTAGAGCCCACGCTTAGTACTTTATTAACCCAACTTTAAGTTCAGGATGCAATTAACTTCGAGATCTGTCTAATTTATCGATTCGCGATAACGGTAATTTATCAAATCTTACGAACTCAAAACACACTTGCATGAAAGAAATTGACTTTGAATTGAATACTTTTGATGTCTCTCCATATGAACAAATGATTACGTTGATATTAATTTGTCGGACTAAGCACTCTAAAGAAAACACATTGAGTATCAAGAGGATTACACGATTGCTTTATGGATTAGAACAAAATCAGGATCAGCCCACGCTGCCTGACCACTATGCAAAATCAAAAAGAAGTGAAGGGAAGAGAGATACTCTCATCACTTGGATGCGATCTGCAATGAAACGTATAAGTATAAGGTTCTCTTATCCATACTTGTACCATGATTTAAGATTTTACATTTTTAGAAAGTTGCTATATAGATTTATGATTAAGTTACGATTTCCAACATCAAAATTTATTGTTAATTCATCGTCTGGAATTTATGACTCATGTTAAATACAATTTATGCATGAAATTGTAGATAAGTTAAACAAACACTATGATTTTTATGAGTATTGACTTCCTCCTTCCATGTGTATCAAAAGTATATTTTACATCTGCCCACGTGAAAAAGAACACTGGAAATGCAACCAGCTAGACACACCTCTCATACATTCTTTTCTTTAAAATAACAACACGAGCTAAGCAGGTATTATATTTTCCAGAAGTCTGAATAAAAAATATTTTTATGAGAGTCTTTACCAAAAATGTTTTTCCATCTTTTAAAATCTGATACCTACATCAGAGACGTTCCATTGCCAATGCAGATAAATTACCACAACTCTAAAATTATTTTAATAGTCTTCTCAGAACGAATGTTTTAAATCTACTGAGAAAACAAGCTAAGCTTCAATAATCTTCACTTCTAGCTGAGCTAGAATAATCTGAATAATCATATACAGAAAGCACATATTGCACCTGCATTTGATGCCTGCATGCATAAATTAAGCAAGGTGTGAATTCGCACATTGATTGTGTTGGGGCATTCGAGCGTAGGTACAAGGCGACAGAGACAATGGGACTAGGTGCTTGATTTCAGTGGTTATTGGTGCAAACCAGAGGGTGAGGATTACACTAATTATCTGCATGTTCCAACTCTGACTCAATAGGAGATACGTCGATAACATCCACGTGCTTCACATGCCATTCTATCATTGCTTTCTGTAACCTACTACCATACTTCATCGCATGTTCTCTTCACTGACTAGTAAACAAGAAATACGTTTTCATAATTCCATATGAATCTGTCAAAGCTTAAATTTAGCAAAGATCATGATTTAATCAAAAATACCTCGTAATGATAGAAGAGCATATTAAATTTAACATAATACCAATATCAAACATGTTTCCTACTTTTCTCTTTATAGAATTAAGGCTCTTAATTTAATTCGAAGGTTGTAAATATATGGTAACGCAAATGCGATAAAGCTATTGCTAAATTTCAAAGCGCTGACTAGAGTGCTCTCTGCGCATTTTCCCTTGCTCGAATGTTTCGTCTAATTCCATTTTAATTGCCAGATGTCGTCCCTCTCTGAAATTCTATGTGAATTTGTCAAACGTTTCCCAGCAGAGAGTCACCCGCCCCGTCACTTAGAATCGACGCGCCGGAGATTCCAACGTTGTGCGTTTGCACGATTCTCGACTGCACCTGGCCAGATTAAAATGCATGCTCTATATTACGCATCTCATTAATTCTCAAAAAGCAATTTCAACTCCGAATAAATTCCTACCCTAGGAGAAATATTTTTTAGCTTCAACTCAATTTCATTATTCCCCTGCATTTTATTCAATCATATGGAATTCAGTATTTCGTTTGATTTATTTCATGACCTTATTGATCGAATTATTTCTATGCTAATACAATTGCAATCTGGACTTAATTTGAAATGAAATACCACAATTTTGTAATGAATTAAAGATTTCTTAATGCAGGTTTAATTATTATTCCCGATGGCTGGAACCTGGTTTCAAGAAGAGCAATTCAGGACACGATGTAGCGTTACCTTTGACTTTTGCTAGCTGCGAATCAGAAAACTATATTCCTTGTGCCACAATCTCTATGGAGAGATCTAATTGGTAGAGCTGCCACGGCCCCGTTTGGTCTCTCCGATTTTTTAGAATAGATCCTAGGATCGAATCGATTGGTGGTTCTGAAGCAATTAGAAGGAATGTCCCAGCTGCTGCACAAAACGATAGCAATCTACTTTAGTCTGAACTCCAGAAGACGTGAGTGTTTAAACTTTGGGCCTTTATTCTCACTCCCATTGGTAACTTAAGACCTGATCGTGAAGTACGTGTACTCGAAACTATAAGGTACTCAAGAGCTTTGTAAATACATTCTGTTTATACGAGAGACTAGCTTATTCAGACAATCAAGGCTAATTACGATTTAATTTTAAAGGTTTGAGTTTCAAGATGCTACTTCAGTCATCAACTGAAAACCAGGACTAATTATTTTTTAACATTTGATACGCCATTTGTTATTGTCACGATCAAAAGAAAGAAAGATTGGCCTATTTCTGTAGATTTACTTTCTACGTGACACCTTACAATGAGTTAAAATATCACGAAAGAGCAAACGAACCGGTTTCAGACACAATACGAGCAACTGCCCACATCATAGAAGAACCGGCCTCCCTGTTTGAGATTCTAGATATCATGCACACATGTTTTTGGGACCGAATCGGTTGTATACATAATATAAAGAAAACCAGTGAGTCCAATGCTCCAGCTTGAAAGAACTACGTTTTGTTGAGTTTATTATCCTGCAAGAATGTTTTACTGTACTTTGCTCTAAACTTGGACTTTTTTTCACCTGGCGATAAGAGCGAAGAAACGTCTGAGTTCTGTAAATGGAGGCAGCAGATACAGGGAGATAAGAAGTTGTAGAAGTCTCCCGAGAAAAGCACTTTAAGCTCAGAATCGTCCTCGCAATTCGGCTGAACTGCAATTACTCATCTGCTACGTTTTTATCAATGATAAATTTCTATATACCTCGAAAGAATTTAGAGTGAAAAGAGAGTGTTAGATTGATTACGCTTTGCAGCTTACTGTCAAAACAATTTATGAAACAAAATAATAAATAGATTTGTTTTCCAATGTGTGACGTCAAATTCCAGACAATTATTTGCAAGTACGTGTTCCAGATTTCCGATCCAGTGCTTAAATATAAAGCCCTATTCACGACTGCTGAGATTTACTTCCATAATCATAATAGACGGTTAACCAGACTACGATCGGTGGTTCTAGAAGAGGAGACTAGACAGTAAACAATAGATACTGATGACATTTGCGTAAAGAGCTCAGTTTATGTTCCTGGGGGCTCGGCCGGATCTTTAGATCGGCTCCATTTGAAGGTTGAAGAGTGCTTTGTTAGTAACGAGTATATTCATAAGAGCACGTCTAAAATATATTGTAACTGTTATTGCACACAAGTATCAACTACCGCATGCAATATGAAGACTCATTTCACGTCGTTGTACCACTCTGCCTCCTGCTGCTTCCCTTCCATCAAGGAGTTTGTCGAGTTTGTAGTCTGTGATCCGGTTTTGTGGGCACTATTACACGTTAATGGGATCCGAGAGAGATGTTTATGCGATGTCTACACGATCATTTATGGTTGGAATTAATCGCGTCGTCCAAAACACAAAATAAACCTCTGATGGCGCTAAATTATATGCATCCTTTGCGCCTGATGGGAACTCCTATATGCTAACCAGAAGTTGAATCCTAAGGGGAAAATCCAGAGAGTTAAGATGCGGTTCTTCTCACATAACAGATAAAGCGATTCAGTTCGAAACCATGGGATATATTATGCTTCTACTCTTAGGAACCATATAGAAATCTCGATGATAAGGTTCAGGCTTTTCATATCGTTTGTAGCTATGTATGTATCTCGATCATGCGGATTTGATGTCCCTTCCAAAAAGAGACTGATGCGCGAGGGGTACATAACTTTTCTGCTGCCAGTGTAGACATATCACTGCAATCACTTTGCAATCAGTTGCGAACAAGTAACAATAAAAATATTGATTTTTCTTGTACTTTAGAAATGGTAGATATATTTCAAGAATCCTACCCATAAATATCGCCAAGGATTGCAATCAATTTGATTCCCTAAGTGGTTCAAAGACCAAGGATCACTTCATTCTACAAATTCCCAGATGCTCACCTTACGAGAGAAAAGTAGATCAGAGGGAAAGAAAGAGTTGAATGAGGGAAGGCGAAGGTTGGGTAATGAAGAAATAATGGAAGAAGCTTGTACAGTGTACCTCACAATGTACACTAGCTTGGTCACGGTCGATTCGTAAACCACGTGGAGTGGAGTCGAGTAGCAAAAAGAAATAGAGCTTTTTTCCTTTCTTCTTCCTTTTATACGATTCTTTTATTATGTATCTCATATTCTCTAGATTTATCCTTTATTTCTTTTCTTCTTGCAACTCATCATCGACTTCTTTATCTGTCTCTGGCTTTGGTTTCTTTCCTTCTTTCCTCTCAGCTTCCGTTTTGATTGCTTCTTTTTCGATTCCGCCGGCAGTTCCTCTTCTGATTTACGATCACGGCCAGCGTGATTATTTCACACTGACTTCACGCATCTCTTTTTTTTTGGCTCCTTGCTTGTTCCTTTGGCCCTCTCGCCCTCACTTTATTTAGCAAACGAGTTCAAAGCATCCTCGTGACCACGTACAAGCCGCGAAACGTGAGTCAATGTTTTTCAATGTGAATGGTTACCAAAATAGATCCTCGTGCTCGTTCGCCAAACGTATGTACACAAGCGCAGCACGTTTACGAATAAATTGCACGTGCGTGTGAGAGCTGTACCTTCTACTTCTAAGCGCATGTTGCATGCGCGAGTATGTCCAATGCACTCTCCACCCACGATACTAGCTGTTTACTCTTTAAATATAATCGAAGGGGCAATAACTTCACTTGGCACATTCGAAAGAAATCCGCGATATTACCATCTCATGTGTTTTCATACGTGCGGATTTATGGAAAGTTGGGAGGCGCTGCGCAGAAACATAGGAGTTAGAGAAGTGATGTAAATTATCATCAAGCCATTAACAATAGATACAGTATAGTATTTGACCGAATAAGCATGAAAAATATCTACTAGTGAAACACGCAAACTGGAAATAAATCTCTATTCAATCATCGCCAAAAAAATCAATTGCTAATTCTTCTTTGCTAGGAAATTGTAGATTTGAATCTGAATGTCAAAGGCCATTATACAATACAAAGATGAATAGACGGCAAAAGAGGCTCTTGAAATCATCTACCTTTATCTCACGATTAATAGCCTTCGTTTATAATATGCAGTCATACCATCTAGGCTTCAATGGATCTGTATGTTTTTTAGTCATACAGATAAATTTTATGTAAAACGCCCATACCAACAGACCGGTCCTCCCACTGCGGACAAGACAAGTTGCATTCATGGAAGAATTTCGCAAATCCCTTTCCTCGTCTATCGGGTAAGAGGTATAATACAACGGTTAAAAGCTATCTCTCAATTTAATGATTTGATAACTCTAAGTGCCCTTTTCACATTCGAGTTTTATTATTTTTTCATTTTTCATATTTTTTCTGGCTTAGTTTTTGTCATTTTATTCACACATGTGTACCTACCCTTTTGAAATAAATAATGCTATAGGGCTAGTGCATTCTCAATGTCTGATTGTGGAAGGTGTTAAAACCGGTCTTCGAGGGCCCGTGGCAATGAGGCGGGATCTGGTTTTAAATTTTTACCTTCTAGATACACACAGTTAGCTTCGGATATTCTTTACACTTACGGACAACAGGGGATTTAATTATAGAGATAGTATCTAGACGCCGAATGTGCAAGTGTTGAAGCACTTTCAGTATATCATGTGTGACAAACTGCGACCATGTTAAATCTGAGTTAAAACCTTTTTATTATATTATAATAGAGGGCAAGTTTGCATTACTGATTAATGTTCACCGAAGAAAGGTAAATTTGTAAAGAAATGCCATGCTCTCAAGCACTCAGAATAGGCTCCATTAGTACAAGATGTGTAGTTTAATGAATCCCTTGGCACATGAAATTACTGAATTCAATTACATTGACCGAAATATGTTTCCTCTGTCACATAATTATAAATTGTAAGGCTTTCCAAGGACTATAAACTGACGAACGAAATGGTTTTATTTGGAACATCAAAGACTCTAGAGCGTGACGTTATGGTGAATAGGTTCTGAGCATAATGAGATACTAACCCAATGCTAGACAGGCAGACATAATATTACTGAAAATTTGCTCGACAAAATTTAACGGTACTTTATTCACAAAAATATCTACTTTTTATGGGAACTTTTAACTTTCAATGTTGTTACATTTACCTGTGAACTTCCGGTGAGTTGGGTAAGCTCCTCACTTTCCGGCTTGAACTTCCGCTACTTCCGCTATTTCCCATAATTAAGTAATCCTTTGTGATCAAATTTAAAACTGCCCACCAACAAAAGTACACAATACACAATTTATCACAAAATCATCACACTGAATCTCCCCTGATGAACTTCTTGCTTCTCCCTTACACCTCATTTCAACCTCAATTCTGATCACCTCAAAATAATAAATCAAATCTACTCATTGTTTTCCAAAAAATTGGATAAAATACGTATTTGTTACACAGAATTTGTTACTGTAAAAGTGATATGTCTTTGAAATATATATCACGAGTCCTAATTTTTGTAATATTAATTCTATCCACACTTTCTATTAAAATTGATATTAAAATCTAGATTAAAACCTATTTGAAGTAATGTGATCACTATTTTATATAGCTGACATAACAGTCAAATTGAAACTGAATTAAACTCTTATGTTGTCATTGATTTTTTCGCCGGTCCCACATTGTCACATCGCTTTCTCTGCGCTCTCAATTTTTTTTCTCGTCCATAGTTTTTACGTCAAATCTCAGGTAAAAAAGAATTCACAAGTTGCGAAATTCACAAGCACAGATCTTCACGGAAAACTTGGAAATATTTTTTCTTAAGTTAAGATATGGTTCAGATGTAATTTAAAGAGTTCTTTTATAGTTGATGAACCTCATGGCTAACCATACCGCTATCATGGTGTGACCATGGTGCGTAGGCATCGCTGATGGCCCGTTTCAAACTGAGGCCCGAGAAGAGAGAACCATTCCCATTCCCGTTTCCATAGCACGTGGCTCCTCTCTCCGTCTCATTCTGTGTTTCACCCTCGCGTTATCCCACCCTTTCTCTGTTTCTCTCTCGTATCCCCCCTTTTCACTCGATCAGGACCGGCTCTACATTCATTTATACATGAATTATCATTTTTTACACCTACAGTTTCGCGTTTGATTCTCAGCTCGAAACCATCGCCAAAAGAAAGGCAGAGTGTATATTGTCATCCTCAATTCTTTCCGAAGATATTGCGAAAAAAGTAAAAGTTTCCATTCGCAGCTAATTATTAATAACTTCTAAAATAATGATTCTCACATTTTTCAATGTTCTAGACTTTAACTCTACTTTAAACAAACTTTCCGTGGAGTATCATTAACGTGATCATTTTTCCTTGAAATCCTTCAAGGTCTGAAAACTTACAGCAAACAATAAGAAGACGTAAAAACTCAGATTTGTAAAATCATTTATGAAAATAGTCTGAAAATAGTATCTAATGAAAAATGAGTAGAAATTTCTTGAAACTTTGATCAGTAAGGCAGATAAATAAACAGTTAGTTAATAACATCTGCTTAACTTTGATGATCGAGAATGAAGCTTTAAACAAACTTCCTACTATCCAAGCGAATTTTTTCCATCCATAAAAAAGTATGATATCATATTTCTGAGAAATATTATATAATAAATGATAAAAAATAATATTGAAATATGAAACTTAAAACCCCCATCTAAGCCGTCCCTGAAGTTGGTCCTGACACTCTCGCTGGTTCATACAAATACAAATCTACAGACCAAATGCTATCTCTTTTCATTCTGAAACTACCCATGCAGATTCAGCTATTTTCCTCTCTTTCTGTCACCCTCGGTCTCAACACTATGCTTTCTCCCTTTCTACTGCTCTCTTGCATTCATCTCTCTTATTCCCATTCCCTCGTTCGCAACCCTATAAGTTTCTCTCTCCTCTCCCAAAAGCCTCCCTTCGGTTCCCTTGTTCAACCAATGGCAGGGACACCTATATAAAGGCCACCAATCAGATCTCGAACCTCATCATATACCAGGATTTTTTAAACCATTTTTATGCTAATCACCTAAGCACGGTAGGCACTACGACATAAGAGTCAATATTAGAGAGTCAGATCGTAAACTGGAATGAATAATATAATAATGCACGCGACGTGATAAATAATCTGCCTGACTATTTTATTTTTGTACTACTCGACATTCGCTATTTCAGGAAAAGTGGCTCTAAACAATCAAACTATGAAAAATGTTGATATGTATTAACAAAATTAGATGTGAATTCGACCTCGTGTATTGCATTTAACTGTATTTATATTTTTTGTGCTCATTTCTTGAGCACTTTGCTTCCTCATAGAAGAAGTATTACCGACATTTTTAAATATTAAAAAATATATTTAATTATTTTTTCTCTAAACAAATAATAATTTTCTATTCTTGCATCAACTTTGAATTATGTTAGTGTTGCCTTGGTCCTATAGTGAATGTTCTAATCAATTGTCTAAGCTTTCAATTTTGGTTCTTTGAAAACTTATAGATTAAAAGGAAATTTTTCAAAATTACAAATAACCATAACTTCCTTAATATTCAATTAAATCATTAATCAAGGTCAATCGAT
>JAUESI010000038.1:5565108-5591278 GCA_032275145.1 Synergus laeviventris | reverse complement strand
CACTAGCCCAAACATCGGGTTTCAAATTACTTCAATATCTTGACATCTTTGAAATTTTTTCCAAATCCTGAAATTTGTTTGGCATTGATCTAAAATCCTTTGAAATTTTTTAGTATCATTAAAAATCCTTTGAATTTCGACGATCTCAACATATTTAAAATTATTTTACAGAAGGCTTAAAAGAAGTTAAAAAACATTATTTATAAATATTTCAATGAAATTCAGGAGATTTAAAGAGATTTCAAAAGATTTCACACAATTTCTATGGATTTCAACATATCTCAAAAGAGTTTTTTAATTTTGATGAAGTGTTGACCAGTTTTGCCTGTGGGCTCCTTGCCAGTTTTGAGATCGGGGCCACACTAGGACTACGGAAAACTGGCCAGGACTTCACCAGAACCCTATCCAAATTTCTGCACGGGGTTATGATATTTACGTTATTGATAAAATAAACGTGTCTCTCTTCACATTCACATCTTTATTCGCATAATCTTTGTCGTGTAACGAATAATTGGACGAAATATTCGACCGTATCAAATCGATTCCATCGCTTTATAAGCGCAGTCCCTTTAATTAACTGGCGTTAATTAAAGCAGTTAAAGCGCCACAAGGAATGCCCAAGAAGTTTGCTGTTTATATAAAAGTGAGCTAAGAATGTAAAGCTTTGTCAATTCGCTTCAATTATTTCAAAGTCGTTTTAACATTGATGTTTTCCAGATTTTATGTTAATTGAGAAGTCGTTAAATTTAAAAGAGCTTTTATACTAATTTTATTACTTGTAACAAATTTTCCAATATTTAAATCCAAAAGTTGGATAGCTCTTAATGAAAAGTTCTGAACGTTAAAATGAACGAATTTTTGTATTATTTGTATTTTAAACTTCAAATATGTTTTATATATTAATTGATTTGTAACGAAAATGATTTTGTATGAAAGGAACTTATAATGTTTACATTAGATAGTTTTTGCAATGTGAGGAGCAAAAAGAAAAAAAGCCTGCTGTTGAGGTTTTTATGTAAATTAGTTTTACAAATATCCAGAATAATCCCAAAATATCCCAAAACTGGGATTCTTGTCAATAAGAAAATGTATTTTAAGCTAAATATTTCACAAAATTTCAAACGATTTTAAAAGACTTCTTTTGCAATGAACAAGATATTGTGAATGATTTTAAAGAATTTAAAGGAAATTGTAGGGGTTAAAAAAGATTTGAAATGATTCTAAGTTTTAATTGATTTAAAAAAAGGACTTGAAGTTTCAAAATCTTAAAGAATTTGAAGAGACTTTGAAGGGACTTTAAACGATTTAAAATGATTTAGAAGAGTTTTAGAATTTTGAAGAAATTTTACAAGATTTAAAAGATTTCATGAAATTTCAAGTGATTTGAACTTTTCCAACGATTTAAAAATATTAATAGGAATTTTATTTTTAAAAATTGGAAGTATAAAATAAAAATATTTTCAGCTTTAAAAAATTGAATTCCTATTATTTTAATTATCCTGAAAAGTTTTGTCAATGTGGAAATGCCCTGGAATTATTCTATAATACCAATCTCAGTCATTTTTCAGATGATTCAACATTACCAATTGAACAAAGATGAAAAGGTAATAAATTCCCAGAATAGGTGAAATAGGTGAATACGAAACGACCTGTGATTACTGAAATTAAATGAACTAATTATTCGGTTTTCAACCAAAAAGATAGATATAGTTAAATTTCCAACCAAGGAAACGGGTAAAATGAGAATTTTCTTGAAAACAGGAGAAAAAAGAGGGATCCTTAAAAAGGGGAAAATAAGGAAAATGGCGATTTTGTGTAAATTTAAAGATTTCACACTATTGACTGAAAATAGGGTACTTCAGAGACGAAATCTTAAAAATAGGGGACAATTGGGACCTCAGCTGAATATAGGGACTGGCCTGTAAGGCTATCAACATGAATAAAAAACGCATGATCTTTATAATTGCATTCTACGACACTGGAGTTAATTAAATGAGGATGCAAGACGGATGATTGAAGTCATGCCGACAATGAAGACATTTTCTTAATTTCTTAGAGAAAAATATTAGGTCTTTAAAAATACATGATGTAATTTTTTTGCAGATTGCTTAAAATTCATAAAACTCTTGACGTTTAAGTCTCAACAATTTACATCTTCGGAGGTTGCATACCAATGTCATGCTGTGACGTGTACGTCACCACAGCCATTAAATGCCTTAAGGAGACCTTTCCGAACTCTTGCATCGTCTGGGAAGGGTAAATGCGCCCAAGAAGAGGTAAAGGACCGACGATTCGCGGAATGTAACGGTGAGCGTGTAATCCGCGATGAAAAAAATGGAAAGAGACACGAGGCGATGGAAAAAAATATAACTCGAGTAATTACCACAGTTTGTTTCTTTAAACGAGGCAAAGAACGCCAAAGATGTGTTAAAAACCGCTGAATACCATTCTCGAGGCATAAATCTCAATTTAGAGCCAAATTCTCTTATTTAAATAAAAAAAAACATGATCTATTAACTTATGTTAAAAAAAATAGGACCATAAGTAGAATTCTGCATCTGCGTAAATGTACTGAAATTGAAGATACCTGATAGAGGAAAAAAAAGCACGTGATTAAGCGAAATTGTGTCTTATTATACGGACAAAGTTTATAACGGTTCAAAACTTTAAACGCATATTAATATTATTGACAAGAATATCATAGCATACACATTACTCAATTGCTCTAATTAGCATTTTTAATTAAATTATTTCAGATTATATCTTGTAACTTAGAAAAATGGAAAATGAAATTAATTGTATATGTTCCTTTTAACCTTTTTGACCGGGGAGAAAACTTTACTTAGAAACAGGCCCTAAACAAAAAACACAACTTGTTCGCCAGGGGATTAAGAATTTATTGGTAATTAAAACTTCGACATACTACCGTTATTATTCTGCAAGTACGCACTTTATGACCAGTGAGCTGATAAAGATTACTCGCTAGTCAAAGCTAGTCATCAAATATTGTGTAATTTTGCCGCGAATGCAAATTGCGGTCATTAGTGTTTTTCATGAGACTTACTGAGTTTTGTTAGGATTTTCCTAACAGAAATGATCTCACGCAAATGTGAACAAAGATTACTAGTTCACTGCAAAGTAAATATTATCCAACTGATAGAGACAATAATAGAAATTATCGATACTGATTGACGTTGAACTTATCATAGCGTTTCTATTGATTTCTATTATGGAAAAATCATAAAGCAGTGGAATTAAGTGCACAATTGCTGCAACTGGACACATTTCCTTCTTTCATTTTTTTAGTGTCTTTTTCAGTCCCACTTAACATATATAAAATATCCGAAATAAATGGTTCTTACTCCTTATCAAGAAAAACGTGGTAAATAAAAGATTGGGTGTATTTCCGAAAAAAAGAAAAAAAATTAAAATTTTAAGCCAAATAACGTACGCTATGAAAAAAAGTTAAGAGATGAAAAATGTTCTTTTTCCAAAGCCAAATAAAACGAGATACCTACAGAGAAAATGATTAGAAACATAATTATTTGTCTCAAAATGATCTACAAATTCTTCCATACAATTTTTTTTAATAGGATGATTACTTTTCGTTTTAATCGTATAAATATAGGATTATAGGTCTAAATCAAATATCGAACACGATATTTGCTCTGATGAGAAGTGCGAAGCGCAAAATGTGGAGCGCGACGTGTGATGAGAATGTTCCGGTGAAGTGGACCGATTTTTTTATGGACATCGATGTATCCTTAATTTTCTCGGAAATAACTATCACTCGTAGAAGAAAATGCTTTAAACAAAAAATGTGTATTTCGGTAAGATCTGCAATTTTTTTTAAAACCTTTTTTTAAATTTTGCATATTTAACTGAGATATACGGAAAAAACCATGATTTATATGGTTTTTTAATGGTTTCAACATCAAAATCAAATTTCCGCCAATTTTTACTATCATATTCGTAATCAGCGCATCAAAATACATAGTTACAGGCAGTTTCAAAGAAATCGGAGGTTTGACCTTTTCGGAAGTACATCCGGCAGTTTTTGCTTTGACAGTGATATGGCTGTCAACACCGTTTCAATTGACAAGGTTAAGTTAACAGATTGGCTGAAAATTTCGTAGGCGGACACAATGGTAGTGTCACCAAAATTAAATCCATATATGAGTTTTAGTTAGTACCAACCTTCAATTGATATGTGTATAAATTTGACAGCTTTCGGACAATTGGTTCGTGAGATATAGCATTGTGAGTGAAAGCATATTTTGTTATTGTAAAAAAATTGGATAAAAAAGAATTTCGTGTGTTAATGAAGCATTTCATTTCGGTGAAAATAATACTGTTGAAGCTGAGGCTTGGCTTGATAAACATTATGCAGACTCTGCACCAGGGAAATCAACCGTTGAGAAGTGGTTTGCTAAATTTGTAAACAAGGCGAAATGAACGTCGAAGCCGGTGTACGCTGTGGACGTCCGAAAGAGGCTTTTACCGACGAAAAAAAAAAAAGTCCACAAAATAATTTTGAATGATCGTAAAGTAAAGTTGATCGAGATAGCTGAGACTCTAAAGATGTCAAAGGAACATTTTGGACATATCGTGCATGAATATTTGGACATGCGAAAGCTGTGTGCAAAGCTGGTGTCGCCTGAGCTCACAATCAATCAAAAGCAACAACGTGTTGATGATTCGGAGCAATGTTTAGTGATATTCAACTGTAATAAAGACGAATTTTTCAGACGATATGTGACAATGGATAAAACATGGCTCAATCACTATATACTTCAGAGTCCAATCGACAGTCAGCAACAGTCGGATGACAAGGTTATGGCATCAGTATTCTGGGATGCGCATAGTATAATATTCATCGATTACCTCGAAAAGGGCCAGACTATCAACAGCGATTATTACATAGCGTTGTTGGAGCGTTTGAAGGATGAAATCGCACGAAACAACGGCCCCATTGGAAGAAAAAAGAGCTGTTTCATCAAAACAATGCACCGTGTCACAAATCAATGAAAACGATTAAAAAATTGCATGCATTAGGCTACAAATCGCTTTCTCATCCACCGTATTCTCCAAATCTGATCCCGAGTAACTTTTTCCTGTTAGCAGACTTCAAAACAATACTCGCTGGAAAAAGTGCAGCACTAATGAAGAGATAATCGCCGAAACTGAGGCCTATTTTGAGATTAAAGAGAAATCTTACCATAAAAATGATACTGGAAAATTGTATGACCGCTATAATCGCTGTATCGCCCTTGAATTTGACCAAAAAAATGTGTTTTACTATGTTAGCCTACGAACTTTTCAGCCGAGCTGTCGTTACGTGACCAGGAAGAGTTTAAAGCGGAGAAAAACGTGGTTACTCGTGCAAATCTGGGCTTTTAATTATCACATATAACGCTAAAAGGAAAGAATTTCAGGTAAAGAAGAAACTCATGCGAATCATGCCAAGGACCGCGGTGTGCTGGTTATACAAGTCGGGCGAACGTAATCTGCAGTGCGGTGTGCATTGTCGCGGTTTTTTTCCTAACTCATAACGCTTAGTGCAAGTCAACAATGCGCCACATAGAAATAAACTAAAACCAGTTGAGCATTGTTCCCCCTGTATTGTATGTTACATGTATGTAAAGTGTAAAACCACTGCATGGCTAATGCATTACGTGCTCATGCCCTTCAGTTTTGGTACTGTTGTGTTCCAGGTATGAAACCGACATACTATACGTGGCCGAAAGTAAAACACTCTCAGTATTCTTGAGTATTTTTGTCTTGAAAACCACCCCTTTTCCTGAAATCATATACTCCATAAAGAGAAACCTGTTGCGAGTCTTTTTTATAGAAAATGTATGTCAAAACTGTACAAGTATAAAATGTAGCATTTTTAGTAATCGCATTTTTTATTCCAAATTGTAATAGCGGATGGTAATAAGGAATTCTTGTTTTGTAGAAAAAAAAACTACTATAGCTTTTCTGTCCACACATAATACTTTAAGAGCATGCATTAATTGTTTGAGAACTAGGTTGAAGTATTTAATGACATTATATCAAGTTTATTGAAATATTGATTTTATCACTTATTATGTGTGTCTTGGAGCGTGACAGTTTTCAGAATCCAAGTAGAAAAAGTCGCTCATGGCAAGACTGTCATAATAAGCTGGTAGCAGAATCAGGGCTGTAATTTCGAGTCCTGAGAAATCTAATAACATTGGTTATTACTAGACAAGATATCAGTGATTATTTTACCAGCACCTTTGAAATTTGCATAACTTGTCAACTGTAAAAATTGCAAAGTAAATTGCATATTTAATCAAATTAAGACTGATAAAGGATTAAAGAGTCTAATGTGTATAAAGACTAGTTTAGAAAAGCCTTCTAAGTAAATATTTGATAATATTAATATGTGTGGACATTTTAAACAGCAAAATCTCAGTAAATTATTCATTAAATTCTCAGTTGCAATCACATAGAAGATGACTGCTTTTATTTTACCACTTGGTAATCTTAGTATCACATTATAAAACACGACTTAATGTGATGACGTGTTAATTAATAGTTGGGTGCTCTTTAATTGATTACCCAGTTTACGATGCATTAAGAATGACCGCATTGTATGAGGAATATCGAATATGAATAACAGTTTTGCAGGAAAAGTGAATTCTGCATTTTGCTAAGGCATACATAATGAATAATAATGCTACTGTCCATCTATCAACGTCCAAACGGAACATCCATGCGTGTATAGCAAATGCAACACAATTATTAATCTTTCTAACTGTAAACGATATTATAACAGATTTTACGATACGAATCTAATTAAAAGAAGAGTCACTTGACTTCTCGGTAATGTATTTTGGATTTTTCAGACATTATTATCTCTTCAGAACGATAGGAGACGAGATTTTCTCACTAATTGCGAATTGTAGAGAAAAATACACATCTGCAGGCTTTCAAAGTAGTGATCTGTAAGTGTGACTTTCTTTTACTGAACAGAAGGTACCATACGAGTCATACGAATGCGCCGATTCATTCGTACGTGACCGTTTTTTAAACAATCCTGAGACGCCACTTGGACACAACGATTCCTTCCCCTAAGAAATAACGAATAAAGGGAAAAAATTCTACTGCAAAAAGTCAGTTTTACAATTTTACATCATTATATTAAGATGATTTTAAAGTCAGATTTAAAATAATTGCAAATGTACCTCGGCTCTAAAAAGATTTGCTGCAATACTATACATTATTATTTTTCACTTAAACCAAAAATAATCCACACGTTAACGACTTTGGTATGCTTAAGTGTCATCCGTTCAACCTAAAGGCGTGGGCGCTCAACCAATCACCGGAAATGTTGGAATTTCTTGGTAATTGATAAAATTCAAGGGCATAAATATTGAGAGTAAAATGCCCTGTACTCGTCGTTCTCTTTGGGTCAAATTATCAACAAAAACTCAATAATAAAAGTTATCAGTTTATCTAACCACCACGTTAGTTATTTGAAAAATAATTATAGGTATAGAAATCCTTGGAAATTGACGAGGATTTTACATTTTTTATAATAATAAACGGAAAATTATTACGGTGTTTATTCCCGAAGGTTGGAAGGAAGCGACAAAGATAATCAGTTATGTCGTAAGCATTTTGTTGCCCTTGAGTTTGAAATAAAACTCATTTTTTCTTGTTCAATAGCTTTATCGTTTCTTTTTATTTGGCATATTTCCTAACGGAGTTACCAGGAAATAGTGTCAAAAGAATTTTGTTGAATTGAAAAAACCGAATTATTTAAGTCACGTAATTTATGTAATTATTAACGATTATGAATAGTTTATTAAACACTTTATGTATATTAACAACTTTAAAAATATTCTGTATTAGTTGCTTTGCCCTCAGAGATGAGTTCATGCGAGCGTAATTACCACAATGTAGTCTGAACTGTTTATAGTGCAGTTTCTTCGTCCATGAAAGAAACCAGACTCAAGCTCGAATAGCTTTTGAATGAACAGCAAACCAGGAAAAGAATTCTCGTTAAAATGGACGAGTCACGTTTCGTGAATTATGATTTTTGGCACTGTCACTTTTGACACTCACGATGAGAAATTTTTTTTACTTTACTTCATGTTCTTTTGTTTTTAAGCCAAATTACAACTTTCACTTCTGCTCAAGGCTTTTTTGCACATGATTACATTGGGCTGAAGTATCAGACGTCTAATCTGATGAAAACTAAATTTTTATTTCTTTTTTTAACTGATAAATATGGTTGGATTCTCATCTGATGAATTTTCATTCTCATTCTCATTCTCATCCTTATGAATTTTTTGGATTAAAAAAATGGTTAGAGTGAAAACATTTGGAAAATTAAAAAATAAACAAAGGAAAATTAGAATTTAAAACAAAGCAACGCACGATGTGAAAAAAATGCAGAGATGAAAAATATTACTTTTTAAACACACTAAAAGATTAGTACAACAAATTTAAAAAAATTTTTAAAAATCTAATTTTCAAATTTTGGGTCTGTAGATTTTTAGTTTTTAGTTTGTTACCACGATAACTCTCGAAAGAATTGACCAATAAAATTCAAACAATTTATCCTTATGAATTTTTTCGATAAAAAAAATATTAAAAAAACGAACGAAAATTTAAATTAAAATTTAAAGCTAAACAATAATATAAATTTATTGAAATAATACATTTATTAGGGTAGCTGCGAATAAAGCCTAATGCAAAATAAGGAATATATTAACTTTATTTTGCAATATCTCTGAATAAGCAGACCGATGTATATAGAATTCAATATAATTAAGCTTTAAATAATTCCAAATAGTTAATATGATATTTAATATAATACAGTTTAGTATGTAAATTCATTGTTAAATTCTCATTAGAGAAGGTATTAGATTTGTATGTCGTTTTTGTCAAATGTCCTCGTTTTGAGATCCCCTGAACCCAAGAAACATGTTTTTACATTCTCATCAAGGAATATTGGTACAAAATTTGACCCCACCCCCTCCCATTTTTGTCAAGTGTCCAGGTTTTGAAATCCCCTGAACTGTATTTTTTGTTTTAATCGTAAAATATTGTGTTCAAATTTAAAACATTAATTTTGCTTACAAAAACGTGAGATATGAGAAAATGCATAATATGAAGCATTGAAGCTTGACGAACAAAAGTCCAGAGCGTGAAATAATATGGTAATCAGAGCTTTATTATTTTGGAGAAAAATAATAGATTTTAATAAAATCTTATGTGGCTTATAATGCGCATAAAAATATTCTGAAATCTTTTTTTTTTTGGTTTTTTTCGAAATATATTTATCAGTTGAAATTTAAAAAATACCATAAAGAAATCTAATTTTCGTCAGATTAGCAGTCTGATACTCCAGCCCAATCATGATTACATGCCTTCCCAACAAAGCAAGATATCCTTAATTATATTTTCATCTATAATATTAAGAACGAGATTAAGAATTAATTAAGAGGCTATATAGCGTCTTATAAGAAACGAAAAGCATGACTAATTTCATGATAATCTTCATTTACTTCGTTTAGCTTAATTCCCTCTTAACGTATCAATTCTCGCGGAATTAATAGAGTCATATCTCTTGCCACCAGAGATAATTATTTACGTTTATGATTAGTACTTCTCATTCTAACACAAAGTTGGAGAAAAGAAATGTATTTAAGTATAGTCTGATGCAGTGCATCTAGCAAGGATTAAAGAGCAGAACTTATGCTGATCATTCTCACAATGGCAAGAACCAAGGCTTGTTATACATGTCAAATGGAAACTTGTCATTCATAAATTTAAATCTCTTCGAATTCAATGTACCTCCAAACTTAAATAAGCGAAGATTTGCACATTGCTGAAGGTGAAGCAGTTCTCGTTTATTAAATCAAGCTAAAAAAAATTCGAATACAAAAGAACGATTAACATTTTATCCTAAAAAGTTGTCCACTGATTCAAATGAAGAGAGTGAATAGATTTTTTTAATAAGCGTAAATCGGTTACTATCAAGTTCTTGACTCTTCCCTCTTAGGTTACAGGAACAGTGGAATTAAAAGGAGGGTTCTCCTCCGTGGCAATATAAGGACCGCGGGGTCGAGAAGCAAGTTAAGATCCCATCGATATACTCGACGATTAATCGCGAACACCGTATACTCGAAATGTGCATCGACTTTCATTCGCGTGTAAGAATCCCCTTCAAGTGAAAAATACGACTAATTTAATTTAATCTTTGTAAAAAATGAGTTTGCTCAATACCCCATTTAACAAAGCTTGTAAGCCCTCCTTCTGTCATGCAATAGATTATGAGGCATATTAATTAATAATTGAAACCCGGTAGCGATAAAAGAAGTGATGGATGTTTTACGTTTTTTAATACAATTAGTAACGAGTACTGGATTTATTTACACTGACTTCAATTTTTACTGTAATTTATGTATATTAACATCAAGATCTGATTTACATTCTCTTAAAAAAATAAAGTGTTATTTTTACCGGGATTCAGGTGGTTTTACCCACAACATAAGCATATTAAATGACATGAGGTTCTTGAGATAAAAATAACCCCTTCAGAAATCTACTCGCAACAAAAACAATCATTTGTTTTCAGTATGTCATCATGTTTTAATTGCTTGTTTTCACTCATTTCGAAACAATTGATTTTCAATTTACTCTTTTTGTGGTGGACCTAAAAATATCCCGTTTTTCCTTTCATCAGCGTGCTAATTATATTCCGTTAGAACTTGACTTGTTATTTAATGCCCCCCAGATTCAATTTCTCAGCATACAATAAGGCAGTAAAAGAAATTAATTACTTTCACAAAAAAGTTGTGTAGTTTTTACACTATTTTGAACAACTCTTGCGGTTCAAAATGTGTTAAAGAGAATTTCTAAATGGCGAGAAGTACCCTTATAAGAAATCATGATTGAAGCTTTACCTAATCCCTCACACCTGAATTTATCCGGGAAAATTCCTCTCATAAAATTTCTTCCTTAAAATTTCACTGAATGTCACAAATCACAACTTCACATTTTTGCAAAAACACACATTACATCTAATACACCAAAATGAAGAAAACAACAAAACGACGAAATAATCAAACTATCCATTTAAAGACACACACATTAATTTTTCTAATTATAACTTATAAATTCCCCTGGAAAAATATTTAAATCCCACTTGTAAACACGTGGACGCGTGTCACGATGACGAATTTCCCCGGAGATGGATCGCAGCATCCACACTATCGGACCACTCATGAGACACTAACCGTTGAGAGAACAAGTTGAAGTAGAGGTGAGCTACTCAGCAATTGGTTGTCCGAGGAGAATGTGTTTCAGTATAAAATTCCATGGTAGTGGGGGCGGATCAGTAGCCGTAGCAGTGACTGTTTGTGTACAAGGCTCGCGACCCGGTGGTCGCCATCCACGTGGTTTCCCTAGCCATAGGTGGGGTCTCCCGTACCCCATGAACCAGTTGCGAGCATAAATAATACCACTGGCGTCAACCTCGAGCATCCTCGCCGCAAGTCTCAACAAGCTTCTTCACCTCTTCGCATCCTTTTTTTTTTTGATACCATCTTTACCATTCTTTCCCCCCAAAAGCAAGACTTATGATCAGTCCGCCTAACATAGTCAGTTTATGACGTAACTTTCACGTGCAGCATAAAGAGTATGAAATATTACGTCCGCTTTGTAATATCGTGTTAAAAGTGTTGTAAGTCCGGTCGCTTTCACAACTTTTACGACTTACTCGTTAACAATCATAAGAATCTAACTCAAATGTATTCTATTCAAAAATTTGCGAGTTCCAAATTGATATCGGGACGAGAAATATGAAAAAGTATGAGCTTATTGATCAATTTATGAATTTTGAGAAATTTATGAAATTTGAGATTATGCAATGTAACAATTTAACGACTTTTAAACCAGTTTTGAAATAAAATGCCATTGTTAATTTTCATGATCATCAGATGACATTCAGCGATAACAGGTATAAAAGCGAGCGTGATTTATGAGAACAAGAGAACAGAAGTTCAGATTCTAGGTCACGATTTTCTCCCATTCTGTAGATCTCAAGGGGAACTGATATGTAGCAACGTGTTATCGTTTTGCACTGGTGGTATTAGTTACGCTAGGTTTTCTAATTTAATACCACACAAACATCGTGGAAATGTTTCCAGAGATAGAAATACTTATATTAGAGGCGAGTTCGAGTAGCGTACAATAGCACGATAAATTGGATGGAAATTCACGAGTCAGGCGCGGTCAGCATTTTTTTTCTCATTTCCCTGATCCTCTTACAGGTTCAAAAAGAGCGAAATCACAAAACTTTCATATCCCTTCAAATTTCATCAAAGACATCGTATTAAATGATCCATCGACTGAAAGAATTGGTCGGTTTTCTATTTGAAAAGAGAAGTTCTCCAGACCCAGACCAATTTCTATAGTTGAATTCCCAGGTTCAGAAGAGACCAAAACTATAATTGATTTTTAAATATTTTATTATCATTTCCGCCTTTTCTGAATTATATTATCATAATTTGATTCACACGGATGCGGAAGTTTATAGCCCATCTATTGTTTCACATTTCTGCTGGCAGAAATGCAAATTCCTTTTTTTCCCTAATCACTGCAATTAGCCGCGCATGAACTATGGTAATAAAAACGTCGATCGGTGAATCTGTCTCTGAATTAAAATTCGTAATTAGAAAATGACGTGGTTGCCGTACAAGATGGGTCACGATAGGTTGAAGAGGCGCTGTGAAAGACGGAAATCTATGGAAGTTATCCTCTATAGCAATTGTGTAATTGGCATATCTTTACTATACAGTTACAATTTTACGATAGACAATTTTTTCGTTAGGTTATTCGAAGCTCATTAAGCTTGGAAATTTATTATCAAGTCACAGAGAAAAATGCATATTCAAGCTTAATATCTTGGATAGTGATCAACTATGTGACAGCCATCTAAGATATTCAGTCCAAGTATCTGGATATTCAGCCTAAATGTCTCAGATACTCAAATATAGGTGACCACTGAACTGGTCACTGACTAACTATCTAAGATACTCTTATAGATATTTGGAATAATATATTTGTAGATTGACCAGATGGGTTGGGCCAAAAACAAGGCTACCAAGAAGTTTTTCCATGTAAAGAATAGTTAATGAACAGACATTTATTACAGCAAAACTTTCATTACAAAAAACAAGTTTTACATCGTCTTTTATGCGCTCAATACACCCTCTATATATATTTGTAATTCCATTTTTTGATTATCTACACTGAAAAAACTCTATGATTGTGGTTGACACAACCAGGATTTTGATTGACACAAATGAGATAGTTGTACCATACTTTACTATTTCTGTGGTTGTCACAACCCAGTGTAGATGTTAAGTTTGAATATCCATTTTTCTCCGTGAAGTAGAATTTTATTCAGTAGCTACTATTTAAACTATTTCAGGATGGAATAAAATTCAATAATATTTTTTTTTATTAAGCCAATCCAATCACTAAACAATCACATCGAGGCATGGCCATAAAATCATTGACGAATGTTTTGGCATAAAATCGAAGTTAAATAATAAATAATCAAGTTGCGAATCATCTCACGATATAAGAAGGATATGGAAGCTGGTGCTAGGATTTAGAGCGTGTCCTGGGAACATGACAAAACGAAAGGATCGAGTTTTATCTCCCCTTGATGGTCGCGTTCGTCTTCTTTTCTCTGCATAGCGCAATGAATGCCCCAAGGTGGGACCACCTGTGGTACATTACGTTGTCGAAGAGGTGGGGTCTCCTTGACCCCCAAGTCACGGTTTGTGGATAGGTAAATAATCCGCACACGTATAAGGCGCTAGACACATCGCATTGTTAGCTGAAGACGCTAAAGACCAGAAAGTAAAAAATGGAAGTGGAACTATAGTGAAGTTGAGAGAACTCTCAACTTGAGAAGGTCATCTTATGACCCAGGTCACGTCCTTATGCAAAATCTATTAAAGAGAATACTTCACACCATGGGATTTTGCTTTGAATTCAATCCACTTAATTGCATTTAAAATATACTCCTAATTGTTTTTAAGAATTATTCCAAAGGCTTTATATTCAAGAAGATTTAAATTGAATTTTACCTAAGAGGAATTGATGGAGGAAAAGCCTAGAACTAATGTTGCAAGATTTGCTGAATTTATGATCCAATGAAATACTTTATAAGTCAATTCATTTTTTTATATTTATTGTATGTTTGTTTTATATTTGTTTCATAATCGAACAATGTAGAGACTAAGAGAACCGATAACGATTTCAAGTTGAAGCACCTATAAAAGGACACTTTGATTTTCAAATGTACCTATTTGATTACTATTCAAGTGAAATACCGACAACTCGCCATTAAATTTTAATGGGAGTGGACCAGAAGTACGCGATTGTTGCTTACGTCTTTTACGTCTTCTCGTAAAACCTAAGCACTTATAATGTCCTGCAACCAATAATCGATATTGTAAGATCTTAAATCACAGTTCAAAAATCGTACTCGGAGTTTGAAATTGGAACCTAACCCTTTTTTATTTATAAATTGTATAAGAAAGTCGTTAAAAGCTAATGTTCACAGTTGACTAACAGGACTGAGTCATCCAACGACCAGAATGGACTGTCACAAAATAGAAATAGACCCCAATGGACCACTTGGGGTCTGAAAATAAACTGCATGTATCATTTTGGATATAAAGCCACTATAAAGTATCAGTGACAGTAAATGTCTGCAATTCGTTTTACTGTTACTTTCCCCATTTCTATCTTTCAACGTGAACAGAAAATAAGAAACCGTTTAAAACATAATGAATTTAAAGAACAGGTGAGAAATACGGTCTATCAAACTATATCCGAATTTTTCTCCCCTTGGTTAAAAATAATATAAAAATAAAAAAAAATTGAAATGTTGTATGTCAAATTTTACATTCTTTACAGCAATTTCTCTTTCTGTAAACATTTCGGTTGTGGGAAACTAAAGAATCACGGGTCATAAGGGCGACAGAAACACAGCGAATAAGTTGCGTGTCGCGCGTGAGCCAGTAGCAAAACACGTGATTCGCCTTTCGTTTAATTATAGACTATGCCCTTCTCTTTCCTTATTCCACCCTCGACAACACAAAATTGGAAAGCTCAGCAGGAAAGTGCACGAAAGTCACTCGTCGGGATTTAAAAGCCATGATTTTCTATAAAACACGTAAAGAGATTATGGCCTTATACTCGATTTTAATACCCATATTCAAAGAGCTTAAGATAAAAGTATTTTAAATACATCTTTTTCGAAGTTCCTTCCTAAAAATAATTTCCCAAGAACTCCCTTACAAGAATTCTCTCACAAGAAGAGCCTCACAAGAAGTTCTGATAAAAACTTTCTTTTTCAGTAGAATCAGCATTCGTAAATTTGAAAAAAATCTTTCCAGTTATGTAAAATATTCTAATTAAATTCTCAATCGTACAAATGATCCAAGATTCATTCAATTCGTAGCTTAATTTGATCCGACTTTCGAAAATTTATATTTCCTCAATTGGGATGAGATATATTCACGATTATGTAAATTGTCGATATTGAGAGGTAGCACTTGAAGAAATGACCAAAAGATACATTTTTGATCTGGACCCAGGATATGACGTGGCTTGTTTCCCGGAGGTACTTGAGATCAGTCGAGAGCCGATATTCTCCGACCCACCGATCCTCTTGCCCCCCACCGAGATTAGGATCGTTGCCACAACAAAAAAACAGCGCGGGATCGAGTCTTTGAAATCTACAAGGATAGAATAACGCCTACGACCTCCTAATGCATCGCACCTGCTTCAGGTGTGGGCGTCCGAAAGAATTTATCGATCGTTTCGTTGTGAGTTGACAAACGAAAGAATTCGATTTCTTAACGGTAGGTCAGTGTCCACCGAATTCTTGAATACCATCTTTTTCTCAGACTTCGAGAAATCTGTATTTGCTTCAAAACTTACAGATTTTTAATCGTTACACTGCTTTCATCTTTGAAATTTTTAATAACTAATGATAATCATTTAGCTTTTGCGAAAAGACACTAATTTATATTACCATGTTAAATTTACGTTTCGAATTTTCCACTTCATTCCAACGCAGCACGAATTTGAAATTTAATCCTTCCTCGTTTCGTGAAGAGCTTTGGGTCATTATTAAGGATTACATTACGTTTTAACGCTTCTTCATCGACGTTAATGTTCTTCAAGTACCACCGGATCGTCTGTCTAACCATTCTTGCTAATTTTTTCGAGTCTTGCAATAAAAAGTCTCGGCTCATAAAGTTCTGATGAGCTCTTAGACGAAAGACTTTTTCTGTTATCTATGCTGGATTTTGTTCGTTGCAGCTGCAAGAGCGCGTGCTGCTCTTTCTGATCATATGTTACATGTTCCTATATTCAGCCGCGGAATACTAAACGCTCTACTATTTTTAAGGTTTAAGACTTCAACCAAAAGGCATTAACTCGGGAGCCGAGTTTCTCAGAAAGATCCCCTCTAATTAGGAAATTTACTTCCACTTTCAATTAAAAGGGCAAAATATTGTATAAAATTCAACTCACCATTTGTTGAGAACTCTTGGGCTTGCGATTGACATCGATCACTTTCTGATTAGCTGGAACAGAAAATTAAGAGCCTTAGTATACTAATTATTTGTTGGTTAATTATTAAGCAACAAAAAAATTCATCTATGTGATAATATATAAAAATGAAGGAAGGAATTAAGAGTGTAAATTGAAGTCTTTAAGGATTCTCTAAAATGATAATGAGTTGAATAATCAGAAAATAAGTGTGGTTGAAAATGTTCCCATGTTTTCAAGTATAATTTTGATGATGTCAGAGTGCTAAAACTTATTATGTGCGTGTCAATGTACGAGACTAACTGGTGACACGTGACCCATGTCACCTGGGTCCTTCACTCTACTGCTGTAGTTAGGTCTTGGTTAACTAACTGTCCATTGCCATAAAAGCTTTCAAGTATGTATATTGTAAGTGAATAATTGTCAGTATGTGACATACGTAACCCGCCTCGAAATTTCATACCGTTTATTCTAGACTCTTCCGGGTTATGTCACTAGACACAAACCACAATCGAAACAAATTCACAATGGAAGGAGCTTAGTTAAACTTTATGAGATATGCGAATGCATTTTACTTAGGGATTATTTTGAATGCTACATTTATTTCATTTCCTTGTTAAGATTTGAGTCATAAAGTTTTCAATGAGATAGCAAATCAAGTTTAGGAAATGTTTAGGAAAAGGAAAAATCAACTTACTGACGGCCTCGACAAGGTCTGCAAGAAGAACACCATCGCAAAGATCAGCCTGGAGGTCCGTGACTCGCCTCTTACAACCGCCTCGTTCTAGATAATGATTCGCCCAATCGGTGTAGATCTGAAAAACGGAGAGCCAATAAATTAGACAAGTTCTATTTATCGCTCAATTTCAAGTTTCACAAGTGATGTAATCTCCCTTTTCTTCCTCAAGAAATTGAAAAATGACCAAAGAATGTGCATAGTTTATCGATAAGCAACAAAGATCATCATAAAACATGTATGTATTGTTATATAAGAAAACAATGGTTCGGGCTCAAACTGAATTCAGAAAATAAAATAAAGATTAAGAGAAAAGAATGTCATCGACCCGTCAAGAATTCACTATAATCTTTTCTCTTTCATTATCCCTCTCATTCCTAATTCTACCTTTTGCAGTTTCTTTCTTACTTTCCCACACCGAGCTGATAATTTATTTTCTTGCACAATCCTCCTGGATGCAGAAGTTCGGATTTTAAGGTCAATAAGGCATTACTACTTCAACAAGAAAAATGGTTGTTCCAACCGCAATAAGGTTGAGCGAGAAAAATGCCTATTAGTTTTTCTATTTACTTCAAATATTCTATTCCGAACGAAATTTCCATATTCTCTTTTAGATATAGGGCTGAAGAGAACAAGAATGCTGTAAAATCTACAAGAACACGATTCTTCTTATCGGATGGACCAAGACAGGCGCCAGTAGACACCTTAAACGTCGAAGATTGGAAGTTGCTGTCAAAGAAGCCACCAGCCACGAATTCGAAAGCCCAAATAAAGATAACGCGATAGGATTCGGTTTAAGAGGTCCATTAACTGGTCATTATCAAAGAGTGCGCCTTTTATACTTGGGAGTTCTCTTCGAACTTCAAGTCAGGAGAAGACTTTGTCCTCGATTGCACGAGTCAGTCAGTTATTGATCTACGTCACTTTAGACAATGTCATCCTTCCCTCTTCCACTCTACTTTCACGGGCTTATGCATCAATGCACATTGCACACTACAAATACACTCTCCCTTTCATCTTCCTGAGTGCACTGCACTTTTAAGAAAACCGTTGAAGTCGAAAACCAGAAAATTTATAAATGGCGTGCAAATGTACTGACACAACATCCAATTTCCCATTCGATTGACGATTCTTTCAGAGATCAGTGATTTTTCTCTAATAAATTTCATTAGTTGATTAAGGGTGTATTTTATATTCCCGGTTAATTTCTCGTGCAAAAATTTTGATGGGGTGCTAAAGGGGTCCTGGTGAAGTTTCCCTAGATTTAATGAGGTCTTGATATGGAAAATTGGAAAGGATCCCACAAGGCACGTCACGCTCTCACCGGTAAATACCCCACGTAGGGAAAACTGATCAATACCCTATATCAAGATTAAAAAACTATTCTGGATTCATTATTTGCAATATTTTATTAGTTAACTATAGTTAATTTTCTGAAAAAAATCCTATTATAAAAAATAGGTAGCAATTACATGGTTTAAGGAATTTTTTAACGTCAAAATAATTCAAGGGAGTTTCAAGATTTTAGAGTAAGTAAAAAATTGATTTAAGTTTTTCAAACATTTTTAAATGATGTTACAGAATTTTCAAAAGATTTCGGGTGATTTTAAAGAATTTAAGGGGATTCCAAGAAATTTCAAGGGATTTTAAATGATGTTAAAGAATTTAAACGCTTTAAAAAAAATTTCAAATAATTTAAGGATTTTCCAGATTTTTCACAAGACTTTGGAAATTTGAAAACATCTCAAAGGATTTCAAGATATTTTAAGTGATTTTAGGAAATTTAAAGGGATTTCAAGAGATATTGACAAGGTTTCAAAAATTTCAAGATTTCCTGAAGGATTTTAAGAGATTTCAAGAGCTTGTAAGAAATTTAAATCGATTACGAGAGATTTCAATGTAATTTCAAAAAAATTCAAAAGATTTTTAAAAGCTACAAAAAATTTTATAGATTTTCCAAAATTTTCATAGTTCTCAAAGAATGTGGAAGGATTTCAAGAGATGTCAAGTGATTTTAATGAATTTCAAAAAATTGAAGAAACTTTCAAGATAAAATGTAGTTTAATAATAATTTTCATGAAAAACTCTTCAATACCCTGTTTCAGTATCAACAATATTTTAGTTTTATCACATTATTTTAAGTTGGGAATACCAATATAAAATTGGTAATAATGAGATATTACTACTATAATCCCTCTAGATTCTTAATTATATTACCATTTTTTTTCTGAAAGATGGATACCCTGACTAGATCCTTTTCAAAACCCCATTTCAAATAGGGCTAAATGGGACAATTTCTGAACGGGCTAGTGTCTTCTATTTTCAACTTGAGAACATTTAAATTGATATCTTTGGAGGGAGACCAAGAGATGAAAGAATTAATATTTGTTGTTTCGCAGATTTACAGAAAAAAATACTGATTTTGAGATAGAGACCAGGCAGAAATTTTATTTCAACAGTGATAAATCGGAGGCTTGTGATCTTCTGAATTTGGGAGTTCGAAATACGAGTAACTTCATTACGTTGAGAAGACGGTAGAGCCTTTGAGGTGATATTTCGAATAGTGGTCGACATATTACTTCCTCTCTAGCTGCCGAAATTTTTCAGTCACTTCTACTGATGTGCTTCAGCGAAAATTGTTCCAAGTTTTGTGATGTAAATTGGTTTATTTTTTAAAAATATTTCTTTCAATTAAAAGTTTTAAAAAGTTGACTGTATCCCGGTTCACTGGCTCCGACCGAAGATAAATTAATTTCCTCTTGAAGGTAAATAATTTTCTAATTCTATTTTCATCGCAGCTAATACTCCCATATAAATGACACCCAGAAGACGCACGCACGTGCTTTAAACTACCAACACTTCAGCGCGTGCGTCATGCGCACGTGTATGTTTCCTACTTGCATACTATCTCTATGTATCTTCAGAAGTCGCACAGACACAACAACCAAGCAGGTCGAGAGTAGGGGCTATTTTTGAGTGAGACAAAAAGAGAATCAGGACGACTTCCTTCATAATTTCAGGTCACCACCGTCGTCACCACTTTGCTCCTAATTCGCGCTATTTTCTAGTGCACTATAAACATCTTGATAATGTTTTTTATTTGTTTTTTTAAAGCTAATCCTATTGAAAGATGACCTCATTTCATTATCCGATGAATCTTAAGTCAAATGCTGTTTTGACAACTTAGTGACAAATCCGCGATAGAAAGTACACGAATTTTAATTTAAAAAGCGATGTTCTTATATATCTTCTCTGATATTATATATTTTAGGTAGTGTTTAATAGTTATTAACCTATTTCAAACCACGCAACGAGAGTCATTCATATTTTTTTCTATCTCCTAGTTATTTTTGTAATATTAGATAAGTACTCTATTCTAGTGTTTATTACACTCATGAGAGAATATACAACTCATAAAACTAACACTTGGCTGATTTACGTCCAATAAAAGTCCCAAGTATCAATCTTTGTATTATAGACTGGCTAGAACCAATACTTAAACAATAAAACTTGAGATAGGTGTGCGGAAAACCAAGGACAACAATTATATAATCTAATGGCTTGAAAATGACATGAAGCGAAATGATGACTATGGAATTAGTGTTAATAGTTGATGTAGCTACTCGAATCGGTATTGGTGTTATTACAGTACTTTCAAAATTAAAATCCACCTGAACCTTTATGACTTTAAACTGCATGTAACACGTTGCTTAAGATTTATATTTCATTAATTTACCCATATCCTCTTTAATTTGCTAGTACCTGAATGATATTGCGAGTCGAATCAGCCTTATTGTTAATATCATCGCAGGAGCCCCTGATTGATCTCGGAGCCTTGATGCAGGCCATGGCTTCAACTCAGGCCGACCGCGTGGATCAGTAAAACAACCAGAATCCAACATAAACTTCACACAAGCAAAACAATGCTTGCACGTTCGTACACACTTTCATTTTCTTCACTTTTGTTCAATGAAACAACTACACTTCATTTCAACAGGTAACACGAAGACGTTGCAAAAATAAACCAGTCTTACCTTAATTCTCAAATTGTCTTACACTTAAATAATCATCAGCACCTTTTATATAAGAAAAAGGGCACAGAGATTGATTGCAAGAGAAAATCCAAACTTTCTTAAATCATACTCCACATTGCACCCGATCTCGTTTATCTAGATAACGATTTAGACAAGAGATGCGAGTTTGAGTTTAATTAAAATTTGTAATTCATTTTAATTCAATTTCCATTGCACTTTCTACAGCCATTCGGATGAACTTGAATAATTCCTTACTCTGAAAGTGGTGTTTTTTGCTTTTCAAACTCAAGTAGGAACAGATGTTCTCATGAATACTTATTGCCAATTGGTATACTGTCTAAGGACTTGGATTTGAATTATTTTATCCTCTAAAAGTTACTTGTTAAATGAACCTAGTGTTGTTTGTCTTTTATCTTGAGTTTACCTCATAAAGACATCAAACCATCAATTCTGAATTGATACAATATCTCCCAAATAAATCCTCGAAGAACTGACATCGATTGAAAGACAAGTGGGTCAGTCAGGACTAATCAGCCCTCAGAATAAGTGCAAAACTTTGCCAATTTCTGCTCATCCCCTTATCTTCTCATTCTTCAAGCTTGCTGGTCGCTTTTATCTACATGAAATTTTACCCTTCATCAGGCATTTCTATCAAATCCATCAATATCTCTTCTCTTATCCTCACTAATTCTTCCTATTAAATCTTCTCTAAGTTGAACTGTTGCTTTATAAACGTATTAAATTTCTTCTCAGTGATTCGAAGACAAGTTTGCGACTAAAATTGCTATGTCTTCTGTCAGTCCAATGTAGAATTGGTCCCTCCAACGTCTGTAACTTTCCACCCTTAACCAAGTAGGATCTCACGACACAAAATTGCTAAATGATCGTTCAATCATTCAATTATTCGCATCACAAATCGTCACAGAAGATCATCGTGGGTCTCGTTGGGGGTTTCGGTTTTGTTCTCGCGACACTTGATCGCCATCAAGGCGTTGATTGGTTTGGCCCATGTGGCCCATGTTGACAGCCTGACACGCGACGAAGCGTTTACAGTTTACACGGCCGAAAACTCTGGCGTCTCGACAACTCGACGCACCGGACGTAACTGAATCCGCGGTCCTCGTCTTCCTACGTATAGGTACTTTCAACGCATGCATGTACGTGCCTATCGTTCTATCCCATGTTTACGTGACACGTAACGCTCTCGCGGTGCAAAAGAAGAAAGGAACTGGTGAAAATAGCGACAAAATTTTTACGCTGGATTTGGAACATCTTACAAAATAATGCTAAAATTGTATAATAACTGCAAAGTGTCCGAAGGATTTGCAAATGGATGTCCTAAGGGATTTGTTTAAGATTTCTCGGTCGATCACCGAAGTTAAGCAGCGTTTGGCGCGGCTATATAATCGGACGAGGATCCTTGTAGCCCGTGCAGAAATTGTTCTGGAGGGACGGATCAGAAATAGTCACAAGATCAACCAATTGCTGACGATAGGGTTCCAATATAATAAAACTCGCGTTTCTATTAATGAATAGAAGAAAATAAAATAAAATGTTGTCAATTTGTGATTCACACACACTAAAAAATAATTGTAAATTCCATTTTTAAAAATGATTAATTTCTTATACTATGAAAGTGTGAGAAATGTGCTAGTTCAGTAAAAATTTTCAACATCCACATGTGATTTAAATAAGAGAAAAACAATTACAGAGCTAAGAAATAAGAATAAATTTAAATACAACAATAAAGAAACTAAAAACAGATAATTAAAGGGGTTATAACCGGGGCTAGATCTGGCCCTGCCTGGATAGCCCGATTTGACCCATTGATTCATTTCTAGTATGCAGTTTTCATAGAATTTTTCAAACCCCTTCTTGTGGAACGGACTGTATTTTTATACAGTTCTTAATCATTTTTAAAAATAATTCGAGGCTTTATATGAATTTACGGCACTTTGAACAACTCCTCATTATCGCGTGTAATTATTTGCAGAGTTTCATAACAAAGTATTGAGAGGAAGACAATTAGACATAAAAGTCGCTATTGAAGAGAACTATGGTAAGACATCTGCAGCGGAAGAAAAGATAATAAAATTTATAGGAGAAGCATTGACTCTCTTCCAGGAACATTCCTCTTCGTGAGCAAAAATAACACGAAGTGCGATGAACACAAGCGGATGCGAAGACACAGTCGAAAGACGTAGAAATAGGAATAATGTTTTTTAAATCCAAATGATACGAATGTAATCGAGTATCCTATTCTTATAAGTGCCTAGGTTACATTAAAAATTTAATAATTGTAACCAAATTTTTTATCTATGGCACATTGGCGTGTCCACGACTGGTAGATTTTGTAAATTTATTCCGAAAAGTTAAATAATTTTATTTAAATTAAAGAGAAGTAATATTTTGAAATGAATAGTCTAAAGATTGGGTCAAAATGGATTGAGAAAGCCAATAAAGAAGAAATCAATAAGTATAAATAGGTCAGTACATTCATAAAAGCAATAAAACATCTAAATATAAGAAATGTGAATGTAAACCGTTTCAAGAAAATCGATATTGTGAAATAGAGATTGATAATCCAAAAAGCAATTTCAGAACAAGAACATTCATAAAAGACATACATATAATTCATACACTTATAGAATCAAAATATAGCAATGGGCGAAGATCATAAAAATATACATTCACAAGAAAAAAATAATATCAATTCGCAATTTGCGCAATTTGCGAAAATTTGTCCAATCGAAAGTCAGCCGAGTGGACTGCACGCGATGAACCGAATCCAAAGCGTGGAAAGACGCAACAGTCGGATGACAAGGTTATGGCATCAGTATTCTGGGATGCGCATAGTATAATATTCATCGATTACCTCGAAAAGGGCCAGACTATCAACAGCGATTATTACATAGCGTTGTTGGAGCGTTTGAAGGATGAAATCGCACGAAACAACGGCCCCATTGGAAGAAAAAAGAGCTGTTTCATCAAAACAATGCACCGTGTCACAAATCAATGAAAACGATTAAAAAATTGCATGCATTAGGCTACAAATCGCTTTCTCATCCACCGTATTCTCCAAATCTGATCCCGAGTAACTTTTTCCTGTTAGCAGACTTCAAAACAATACTCGCTGGAAAAAGTGCAGCACTAATGAAGAGATAATCGCCGAAACTGAGGCCTATTTTGAGATTAAAGAGAAATCTTACCATAAAAATGATACTGGAAAATTGTATGACCGCTATAATCGCTGTATCGCCCTCGAAGGTAACTATATATTGAATAATAAAATTGAATTTTACTCTAAAGAATGTGTTTTACTGTGTTAGCTTACGAACTTTTCAGTCGAACTTGAGTAATAATAGGCACGCAATATAAAGATACTGCCTCATGATGATAACAAATATATTGCAAACATGCAAATATGATGAAGGCGAAGATAATTCACGCATGAAAATGCATTTTTCGGGCTTCAAAAATACCAGCCTCTTTTTCATTAAACAAAAGAGATTAATAAATAATGAGCAGAGACATTTCTACTTCATATTTGCTATTTAAAACTTATATTACCAAAGTATAAAGTTGGCAGCATAAATCAGAATTTGACCCCTGGAATGGAAAATTTGATCTCAAAAGTGTCCGATCCGCAAATCTGGCACGCGAAAGGGCAAAACAGATTTCATTTTCCTTAGCTCTTTCGTCCAGGGATCTAGAATCCCAAAGAGAAGAGAGAGCAGGAAAAAGGGAAAAGTAAAGAAGAAAAGGGGAAAAAACGATTGCTGTCCGCCAAAGGCTTCAAGGGACATGAATATTCCCAACAGGTGCCGTACTATTGATTGCTATTCCGGGCTGTTCGCATACGAGCGACGTCATTAATTGTAATGCCGCCCATCAGGTATAAATACGAGCTTTAGGAAGCGGGTGCGATAATCGACTTGAAGCCGAATATCGATCAGAACGAAGCTTGGTGATACGGTCACTGCTCGCCGCAATTTCCTACCTGGACGCGTTGTGCTCACATATATAAATGACAGCACCACTCCAAATCTCGTAAATTTTTGAAAATCGTTATCGAGAATTATGAGCTTGGCACACGTATTAAACAAACGAAGCGAGTGTCGTATTTCCTGGAGGGCGTGAATCGCATTTTTCATATAGAGGGAAATCGCTTTTTAAGGGGAGAAAGAAAATATTCGGTTCGTGTCCGATATTTTTAGTTTTAAAAGCCTTTTCTGCTTTTTTGATCATAAGTCACAGTAACCATTAAAAAATGTTGAAATAATTTGTATGCACTTTGTATAAAAATTCAAAGTTGACTGCAATTTTCAATGACACAACCATTTGTAAATTAGCAACCTTCGTAAGGAGATACAAGTATGGATATGATGATGTAGGTATGTATGATGTACGTAAGATATATGAATGTAAACATGAGAGACGTCAAATATGAAACTTTTAAAGTCTTTGACTCTCGCGGAAATATTTGCTTACATCTTCTGGAGGAAGTGAATGGAATGAGTAAGGCTTTCAAGTTGTTCTCGGTATCTACTTTTCTCGAAACTTTTTACTGCAAATTCGGAGTAAACTTCTAGCGATAGTAACGAATGATAAAAAGAGAAGACTTTATGTTCGAAAGGTACATACTTTCGCATTTTGTATATTACTGTTATGTCTCCTTGAATTCTTTAAAACATTATCTACAAAATCTTTTTTTCAGGTCTTGTCTCCTCTTATTCCACTTGAACTTTCTTTCAGAAGAAGGATCTGTTTGTTTTCT
>JAUESI010000038.1:5524299-5539877 GCA_032275145.1 Synergus laeviventris | reverse complement strand
TAGGGGTATGTCTCTAGGGCCTGTTCCTTGGAAGGCTGATTAATAGATATATCAATTAGATATTTTTACCTGAGCCTGTCTTTTCTCACACGGACAATTATGCAATTTCTCCAATTGCTGTTGAATCAGATAAAAAGCAGTAAATTGTTGGCTATCCGGCGATAATGGTGAATCTGGGCTATCTGGAGAGCCCAAACCGGAACTCTTGCTCTCACTAGTCCTAATTCCTCCACCATCCACTTCACGACCTCCACTCGTGTTTTGTGGTGAAAGGGGAGACAGAGGAGAACCTATTCCAGAGCTCTCAGAACTCGAGTTGACCAGACCTCGAGGTTTAGAGGTCGACCTCACGATTTTCGGCCTCGGAATACCACTAATGGATTTTTCAGTTTCGGTCCTTGATGAAGCTTCCCCAGGTGAAATGGGACTCTTGACAAAGTTCCTTGTTTTCCTTGAAAACTTTGATTTCGATTTCCATTCGACTTGGTTCGTCATCAACTTCAATCCAAACTCTTTCCTGACGGCCATCTTCGAAACATTTGTCCCAGGACTTGCTTCCTGCAAACTCATTGTCGATTTTTCATCCCCGCCTTTCTCTGGCAAAAGAGAGTCATTTATGGATGAAATCCTTGAAATTGGTGACTTCATATCAGAGAAGGGGTTCTGTTTAGAAAACTCCCTCGACTTCCGTTTGGCAAATGTGTCTTCCTGAGGAGAAGATAGCTGCTCCTTAAAATCACTTGCCTCGCTCTTCCCTTGACGAACACGTAGTTCCTTCCTGAATTTTTCAAGACTCTCGTCCTTGTAAAACGGATCCTTTTTACGAGCTCCCTGAGCTCGAGGTCGCTTTAAACTGCCTCCATTATCCTCAATTGACGCACCGCGTATCTTCTCACTCGAGCATCGACCTTCAGATGAATCGCCGGTATCGATTTGAGACATTTTACTGCTAAAGGAGCCAGACAACCTTCTACCTTCGGAAGACTCCGAGTTTTTCGAGGTGACGAAGAACTCTTTGGATATGGTAACGGGCGTAGTGTGACGTCTTCTTACGGTTCCGGTAGCGTCGCTGGGGGAATCCCAGTCGACGTGAAAAGTCCGCCTCTTTGACATTTTCAGGCTCTTTCATTTTCTTCTTTCATTGACAGGCTTATTAAACAGTGTGATTAACGTCTAAGATATATTGCACTTCGTTTTCCATCAAGTTGTCAACAACATAGTCAATAGTTTATCCTTAGATATGTCTTTGACATTTTTGGTATGCCTTTTTGGTGTATAATAGATGCTTCAATGTTTCAAAATAACGCTGCACGAACATAACTCAAAAACCGGTTCAACAACAATTAATTAACACAACACAAACACACACCAACTTATCACTTCAAACATCATTTTAAAAAATGAATTCACAGCACCTTCGGAGAAAATGATATTATGAGTAACTCACTCCCACTAATATATAACAAAAACAGAAAATTCACATGTAACCACCATAAAAATCTAATGATATGTAAAACAAGCCACATGAACCGGAAAATCAGAAACAGTATAACAAAGTGAAACTTCCTGGTCAACTAGTACTAAGCGGAAATCACGGAACAACAACGTAACAAGAACCATAAGCGTATTTTCGGGTTCTTGCACTCAGACAATAGAGATGCACTTGCCAAGAGTGCCCCTAGCAAACTGAAACCACCCTTAGGCAAACCGGCACCCTTCGCCGGATCTATGGGAGTGCGAGGATTGTGAATATCGGCACCCCCGCAGGAAAAGTGTACGGTACCCTAGGCGCTAGGCGCCTAGGCCACCCCATATCATAGCCACGGGGCTAAAAACTAATTACATTCGGTGCTATGGGGCGTAACTGTGTTCGTGTATATTCCTCTCTATATTCCCCGCACCATATTGCGAAGAGTAACACTTGCAACATACCCATGCGGTCGTATGAATTCCTACGCATACCTACACATAAACCCGGGACAGTGACATATTACCCATTTTTACGCGTGGCGAGCGAATAAACGTACTTTTTACGATTCTATAAAAATTTATGCACCCTACAGTACTTAGGAATTATACGAGTAGTAGGTCTGTTTTGAAACTATATGTCGTGAAAGGAGAATCGTTTACGGTAGCCGTCTGTGGATTTTAGTTTGTTCAGCCAACCGTATGACTTTTATCTTTTGTTTGATTCACTTTATTTGGACACTTTGGAAGGGAATGTTTTTAAAATAGAGTAAAATGGATTAGTTTCAAGAAGGAGTACTTAAATTTGACTTACAAATTGCGAAATAAAATCTCAAATTCAAATTAAATAATGGTCATTAATTATGTAAAGGTAATTTTGGTCATTTTTACCAATACGTTTTCAGGCGTTTTGGTACCTCGACATTTTTTCAAGTGGTATATTAGAGCATTTCATAAGATTTCAAGGTAGGATGTCGAAAGAGTTTAATGGATTTCCAAAGATTTAGAAAGAAGTAGTAGATGGAATTTGATTGCATTTTTCATGTTTTGAAGAAGGATTTAACAAAATTTAAGGAATTTCAAGCGTGGAATTTCAAAATATTTCAAAATATTTCAAATGATTTCAAGAAGTTCATTTATATTTATATATATTTACCGCAAACCGTAAAGATTTATTTTTATTCGTGAATTCACTCTAAATAGCCTGTAACTTAATAGAGCAACAAATTGCAAAATGCTTTTAACATTCTCATTTTAAAATGGAAAAAATGAAAATACTTTCTCTCATATAATATCGGATGGGTTGAAGTTACCTCGTGAATTTATTGGATTAAGAACAGAGTAGTTTCTCTCTGTTAATAATATTAAAAAAATGCCCAAAACCATTTTATTTTTATTTATTTACTAACAGAAATTTCCCCGGCATTGTTCGGGATTTTAAGATATTTCAAATGACATTAAGGGCATGCGTTACTTACCATATGAGCACTTTTAAATAACCAGGTTTTTTTTTCTACAATTTTTACTTTCTCCAAAAAATAATACACGGACGGCTGTCCACTATTATTTTTTTGAAAAAGTAAAAATTATAGAAAAAAAAAACCGGGTTATCTAAATGTGCTTAAGGAATTTCAAGATATTTAAAGGAATTTAATTTAATTTTAAGGAACTTCAACGAACTGTAAGGGATTGTAAGTGATGATAAGGAAGTTCAAAGGAGTTTTAAAAAGAGGTTGAAAGAGTTGTGAAAAGAATTTCCAGAGATTTCCATAAATTTCAAGACATCTTAATGATTTAAAATGATTTTAAGTGATTTAAAGTGATTGTAAGAAATTTTTATAGATTCCTAAATAATTAAAAAGAGTTCAAGGATTTTAAAGAAATTTCCGATCATTTCCTGATCTTTCCTGATTTTAGGGAAGTCAAGATATTTTAAGGAACTTTATTTAATTTTAAAGAACTTCAAAGAATTATAAGAAATTTCAAGAGATTTTAAAGAAATCGATAGGATTTTTATAAGAGTTCAAATTCTGAAAGAATTATGAAAAGGATCTTCCAGAGATTTTTATAGATTTCAAGATTTGAATTAAAGATATCATCAGATTTCAAGTGATTTAAGAGAGTTTAAGGAATTTTAAGGGATTTTAAGTGATTTCAAGAAATGTCAAGAAATTGATTATTTTTTCCCGGTAAATAAAATTTCCTGCCATTTCCTGGCTACTCAGTCAAGTTCGCCACCCTGCGATAATATTAAAAAATAAAAAACTCTCTTCCCTACTAGAACAAAAAAACTAATTCATAAAAAAAAATACAATTCCTCATCTAACATGAAAAATATCCCCTATTACGAAAAACCTACTTGCAACTCAATCATGAGTCTCTTATCCGTCGTTTCTCCTAGTGTTAATAGAAATGTCTTGGACTATCTGAAGCCTAGAATCTAGAATCTGGAGATGTGGAGCAGCGCCCCGTGAAGAGGAGAGCGTAACCTCATGAATAGTATTTGGATAAAATCTCATCAGTTTAGGCGTTATGTTATGCTATGGGATGAGATGGAAAACCCACCCTTTGCTATGCTCGACCACCATTGGGACAACGTTGAACCCCCTGCGAGGCGGAGAACCTTGCGGAGCGAAAATGAACGGGCGTTGAAACTTGGCAGGCTCAAACACGTATGTGAGATTGGTCGATATTGCTATGTATTGTCTAAATGTATACAATACATGCGCACAAATACGTCAACCATCATAGTAATGTTCACCCGGTGGCGCTGATGGGGATGCGTGCGCTTATTTGTGTTTGAAAATATTTTGACACAGATTTCGCGGGGGATCGACATTCAAATCTACCCTCGGCATTGTTGAAAGACTGATCCTTTCGTTTAATATCATAACTAGAATCATGTAAGCCATCCGCTCAGTTATTACTCGATTTTGGAAAAATGATTTGCAATAAATGATAGAACTTGTATTTTGAAATATATTGTAGTATATACAGACCTAAGCTTTTTGAATAAAAGTTCTCATATGGAAAGTTAGATATTTTTGAGCTATACGACGAACTTTATCGTCATTGCATTATCTGACGTAATCAAAGAAGATCGAAGTCGATTACTTTTGCTCTCCAGACCCATCATCAAGGACTTAACCTTCATAAAAGACGAAATACATGAATCATAGGTCCTGGCCAGGGACTTTAGTTGTCCTCTGGGGAGGTATGAATCCACCCTCTTTTCCAACCCCCTCCAATCATCAAACTAATAAATTACACTTTTCGTATTTAAAGTGGACTGCATGATTAAAAATCACATGTATGTTACAGTTGCATTTTTCAATACAATATGCTTTTTCATGAATGAAAGTTGATTGACAAAATTTCATTAAATTCATTTTACAGACAACACACATTCTTTCAATTAATTGCAATAATGGAAATGCGATCGGTTATGGAACTACTCCGCGCTGTCGAAATGGAATTGGCTGAATCAATTTTGAAGTTGGAATACATACGTTCAATTTTTTCTATTAAAAAAGTAGTACTTCTTCAAAGAACACACTCATTCAATCTGAATTAGTTAAATTTTACTAATTAATAGTAGTTTCTTACTAATTTAAATGGTGCGAAGACGTTTACTACACAAATTTTTAGATCCTTTGAAATTTCGCAACTTTTTAAATCGCTTAAAATTCTGTGAGGAACTTTAAAATCACATAAAGTTCGTTAAAATCACTTAAAAATTTTTTAAATACTTTAAAATACCTAAAAAATCTCATGAAATTTTTTTTAAATCCCCTATTGAAAATTTTTTAAACATACTAGAAACCTTGAAATTCTATAAAATCGTTTTAACATCCTAAAAATATTTTTATATCCCTTAATATTATTTATTAAAAGATATAAAATTATTTATTTAAAAAGTTTAACATTACTGATGTCCGAAGAACAATAAAATTCATTGTGAACAATTCAATTATTAATTAAAACTACTAAAAGGATTAGTAAGTTATTCTTACCAATTCACTTTGGTAATAGGTGACTTACTATTTCATTCAGTAGAAAGTGGAGAAAGACTAATTCAATATTCAAATTTAAAGCTACTAAATTTATTTAGTCAAATTCTTACTAATTCAGAGTGAGAGAGCACTAATGCTCTGCACTGATATTCGAAAAAATGTCGCTACAATTTTACTGAAATGTGTGAGTTTTTTAAAGTTTTTTTTAAACTGCAAACTAAAAATTTCAAAAAAATAAAAGTTGTGCTAAATTATGCTGGAAATAATTTTTCAAAAAATCCAAAATTACGACCACAATTAATGAAAACGTTTTTTGTTGGTAGAACCACAAGTTATTTTTAACGTAAAATAAAAATTTGTACTAGGTAGATTAAAGTACGCTGAGTCTTTTGCTGCAAAGAAAAATTCCAAAAATCTAAAAATTAAACAAAAAAAAAACAACACAAAATTTTTATTAAGACAATTAAAACTTGTGCTGAATTATGCTCTAGAAGTCCAATCACTTTTCCCTCTTGTGAAATTCCTTACGACCAACAGTTCTCAAATTAAAACTCAAAAAACTTTGAAGTCTCAAAATTAATTCATTTTTGAAAAAAAAAACTTGTGCTGAATTGTTTTCGAGAAATGCAATCTCTTTTTCACCTCATAAAATTCTTCCTTCAAATTTTTATTTTTAACTTGAAAACCATTTCTTGTAGGGAATTTTGCAAGAGGGAAAAGACATGGCATTTTTCGAGCACAATTCAGCACAGGCTTTTTTTCAAAATTTACTTCTTGTGAGAATTTTAGGTTTAGATTTTTAGTTTTCATTTGAGAACTGTTCGCCGTACGGACTTTTCCAAGAGGGAAGAGAGTTTTCATTTCTTGAGCACAATTCAGCACAATTGTGTTTTTTAAAAATTTAATTCTTTTGAGAATTTTGAATTTAGGTTTTGAGTTGTAATTTGAGAAATTTTGGTCGTACGCAATTTTTCAAGAGAGAAAAGAGATTCCTTTTCTTGAGCAGAATTCAGAAAAAGTTTCGTTTTTTCAAAATTTGATAATTTTGAGACTTTTGAGTCTATTTTCTGAGTTTTAATTTGAGTGCTGGTCGTGCGGAATTTCCCAACATGGAAAAAAGATTAAATTAAAATTTTTAAATTTAAATTGTTACGTGTTCGACAGTTTTCTTTGCAGTTCAAAACTCGGCGTACTTTAATCTACCTTTTGGATTTTCGAAAAATCGTTTGCAGCACAAATGAGCACAAATCTAGCACATTTTTTATTTTTTTCAAATTTTTAGTTTGCGGTTCTAACTTTCGGGACATAAGCAGGTAGGAACAAAAAATCCTAATGTTGATATCGACAAACTCAAAGATGCGAATAATGAAATCATTGCCGAGGATTCCTGTAATTTAGGTAAGAAAATCATCAGATGAGAATGAATTCAGTATATCATCAGATTCCAAAAAATTCAGTGAATTGGGACATTGACAGGGCTACCACCGATCGAGCAGGATCGAGGGCGTGGCGAAATTTCTGCACGGGATTATTGTTAAGTTTCTCTAATGAAATTCGTCCTAATCAAACTTTTATTCTGAATGAATATTTTCAGAATGAGTGAACAACTCAACTTGAATTCAAAAGACATGACCAAATAACGACGAATTTACTTAAGCGGGTAGCCACAAGCGCGTTATTAGGAAAATACCGGCGAATGGGATTTGCGGCATGGAGCTTACAACTTATAATCTATAATCCTGAATCCCCGTTATAGGTTAGCCGCTCGACAGTCGTAGGAAGATTAAAGCTGCACCCTCGATGTGCAATGCGCACTTCCACCCTACTCGTATACGTTTATACCCTCGGATCGGCTTAAGCCGTACACGCGTCATTTACTCCGCACCCAAGACTCACATTGATGCGTGCCATCGTAATCAGACCATATTGCATATGTACTTCTATTCCCATTTATCGATTCAAGAAATTTCACTCCCCGCTATGGAGAAGAAAGTTTGTACTGCGAGAGTCTATACTAAAAACGATCGGTCAATTTCGTGTAATTGGCAGAACAAACTATCCAAGCAGCTTGGGTCATTGATCAGGACGACTAGTGTCAATATTTGATGGAGAAAGTCTCCTAGTATAATTAATACTGCAATATGTCCCAGAGGATATGCGAATCAGAATTGATCAACATTTACAGAAATGGAACAAAAGAATATTACAGGAATATTTGCAAGTTTTATGAGGTATAAAAACTTGCTAGTTCGAGAGTCAACCCTTTCTCGACACAATTTATATATTGTTACTTCCGGATTTTGAGTTCTTAGGCACGAAAGCTTTGGAACATGCAAAGTATCGCCAGCATTCTTCTAAACAAAAAACACATCTGCATCGATGTACCCTTAGAAAAAGCGAAAAAGAAAGTTAAAGGGAAAGATGCGTCGATCGAGTGCCAAAGCTCAACTGGTTTAATAATAGACGAGACAAGCGCGCAAGTAAGTACTTGCTGACAATATGACTCTCGACACGTTCGAGGATGCAAAAAAAAAGAGGCAAAGACGAAGAGAAGAAGCTTCTTTCGTTCCAAGAACACAAGTTCATATGTACACTTTCACTAAATAAAAAAAGCTTTCCAAAAAAACAAAAAAAAAGCATTTTATAGTAAAAGCGAAAATACCACTACATCAGATCTGTTTCTTCTTTGAACTTACAGAAGAACTAAAGGAAATTTATCCTTAGAGGCAGAGTTACCGACAGTGCTTGAATCTCAGTGGATAAAAGATATCTAATACGCAAAGAGGGTAGATGGTTTCGCGTGGGTTTACCTATAGGGGCGAGAGATGGAGCTTTTGGAAGTACTATGGTAAAGTGCGTGGGCAGGTTTGATTCTGCAGGGGTATTTTTGGGCCAAGCTTACGCGCGCTCGAGGCTCACTATGGATTTGCCATTAATTCGAAGGACTGGAAATCTATTGTCTGAAACGCGCGCACCCTCCTTACGATCACTGGCTACCTGCGGTCTATTTGCGAAAAGAAAAAGCAAGAAAAAGCGAGGAAAAGAGGACACTGAATGCCTTACTCTCAACAACACGCGAAGGAATCCCCTGCACGCGAGACATCCTCCGGGAATACGAAATATGCTTCTTCCTGACGATTACTTTTAACGTCCTCTTCACCCCTCTTATAAAACTTTATGCTCTAAGAAATTGGTTGAGGCGTTTTTCAATTGATCGGAAAGTTCAATCTTCTTTTTCTTAATTTTTGTCCATAATTATTTAATGCAATAAAATGCTTTAATAAGTTGGAAGAATTATCGAAAAATTAAGAAGAGGAACCTTTTTAGCATGAATACGAACCCCGATGATTTTCAATGTCAGTGAATGTCAATAACAGGAATCTGCATACGCAAAATAAAATTAAAAAATCTTCGATTTTTATCAGTAGGAAATAAAAATTATACTAAATTTACAAAATTTTACTTTTTTTTACGTTTTTGCGGGAATAAAATTCCATGAGATAGTGAAATAGGTGAAAAAAGTGAAAGGAAGGAAAGAGAAACGGTGCAGCCTGCACGATGTGAGAGCAGATCTCCTAATGCGGGGTGGATTTTCCCACGTGGCCGTTAGATCATGCGCGTTCACAAACCGACTAAGTTTTGTCAAGTTGGAACGCGTTTATTGCACCCGAGCATTACCTTGACTCCAGGTGGATGTGGGAGGGAATTCAAGAACCAAAAAGAGCAAGATAGGAGATTCCCGCCGGTGGAAAAGCGAAAGTTGACTTTAAACTTTCAAGGGGATGATTCTACACCACCCTTTCTCTTTCTCGGTCAAAATTCGCGAAATTACGTTTCCTAGTTTACGAGTTGCCCTTCAACGACACTTAATCCCTCACTCCATCTCTTTTAAACCTTCTTTTCAAACTTTGACAATATTTTTCAGACAATTTATCAGAATTGTAAAAACGCTGCTTGCTAAGAGTAAGATTTATAGGTCCGGAATAATACAAAAAGTTTTGAATTTTATTTAGAAAAAAAATAAAGCAGGTATTATAGGAATTGATCGAACTGAAAAAAATATAAGACTATTTCAATTTCCTGCATCTTGCTTTTCAATTTCTTCGCTCTTATGTCACATAACATCACGCACGTCTGCGCCACGATAAGTCAGTTCTGTAAAACCTCTTTCCTTCTTGCTCTATTTCAATTCTGTCCCTTTCCTTTAGATCGCATGCAGACCATTTTTTGCAGGAAGACCCATTACTCCTATGACAGTTCGATGATATAGAAGCAATAGAAGGGTCCTGTGCGATTTCTTTTACGAGAAAAGCTGCACTATGAAAAATTTGCTTCATTTTCTGACACCTTATTTATTGCGAAATAATAACTTGAGGAAGATAACTTCGAACGTTTCCAAATTTTTATAAACTGATCTTAAATTGAATAAAAAGTAACTAAATAAAATTATAGCTTGCGCGAAAGTTTCGTATGTCTGGTGCGAGCATTATCTTTTCTACTTGTCTCGCCATTCAGGATTATCTACTTAGATTAAATGGACACCGGACCATTACTTTTTCAGCTTCCAGGTGCACAATAATTTTCAATTAAAGGAATAAATAATAATTTTAAAAGTTGAAACCGTCCAACGACCTTTATCTCTACTCTCTCAATCTGAATTAGTAAAAATTTGACTAAGTAAATTAGTAGCCTTACATTTGACTATTCAATTAGTCACTTTTCCACGTTCTACTAAATGAAATAGTGAAGTGAATTAGTAAGAACAACTTACTAATCTATTTATAGTTTTACTTACTAATTGAATTGTTTACAATAAATTTTTCTTCGAACATCAGTGATGTTAAACTTTATGTATAAATAACTATGTTATTTATTTTTTAATAAATAATACCGAGGGATATTAAAATATTTTTATGATTTAAAAAATTTTGTATAGGATTTTGAGGGATTCCTAGGAATTTTAAGAAACTATCACTGGTTTTAAAGGAATTTAAAAGATTATCGTGGAATTTTTTTTTAAATCCATGAGATTTTTAGGAATTTTAGATATTTTGATCAATTTCTAAGAGCTTTTAACTAAATTTACGTGATTTTAAAGTTCCTCTGGAACTTTAAGCGATTTAAGAAGATTTAGCAAAGTTCTAAGGGTTCTAAAATTTGAATGGCTTTTTATAGTAATTTTAAGACATTGTATGAGATTTACAAAAGATTCTTATGACTTAAGGATTTTACAAAATATCAAAAGATCTAAACATTTTTCCATCGAATTTTAATGGATTTTTAGTAATTTTAAGAAATTTCATAAGATTTACCATTGCTATGACTATTAAAAGACTTTGCTAAATTTTAAGAAGTCTTAAATTTTTTAAGATATTTAATTGAATTACTAATTCATTTAGTTAGCTTGTCCTTGTTACTAATGGAATTAGTAACATTTTACTAATTTATAGTAATAGACTTCGCACCGCTTGAATTAATAAAAAACTACTATTCTCTAGTAAAATTTTACTAATTCAGATTGAGAGAGTACCCATTTCTCTTTAATAGACTATCCAATTAACTTCCAAGTTATTTACTTTCGATAATAAACCGAATTGCTCTTGGACCCCAAAATAAATTCATAAATCACTTGAACTCACATTTCATGAAATATACGCAGCAAGTCGATTTTCTTTTGCAAGGCTTATTTAAGTTACTTGATTTCTAAAAACAGATGTTCCGAGACAATCTAAAGAGGAGCGAGTGAGCCTCTTGTACCCTATCCTTGTACCTCCTTATTTCCAAGATAATATCGAAAGTTTCCTGCAAGTTCCATTTGAGGTTTCCTGATAAGGGAGGCAAGGGGATGAAATGAGAGAAGAGGACGTGCCTTCGAGAGTAAAATGTGAGAGAAAGTGAGAGAGACAGAGAGAGGAGAGAAAGAGACCTGAAGTTTCGGTGACCTCTTGCAAGCTCGGCACGCACAAGTTTCCCTTCCCAAAATTACCATTTTGACGAAAGAGGAGAGAGATAGAGAGGCCCCAGCAAGTTTCGAGTAGCATCCTCATCTGCCAAATATATTTCCTGTATACACGATAATTTGATATAACAAGACCACAAACCGACTCATTACCGACAACTGTATTATTCAGTTAGGAAAGTTGTGCCTTGGATGTTTCAAGTTTGTGTGAATCCTTGCATTTCCGGAGAAATAGGCGAAGCAAATGGGGAACCTTCCCCATTTCAATCTTAAGATTCCGAAAACTCCCGTCTCATGAAACTGAAACGTTGAAAACTGGGTGAATTAAGTATTAAATATCCACAACTGCTAATACTCGTATTGCCATCGGACTATTTACTCATTAAAATAATGCCATGATACACTAACATCTAACATATACCATATAAAGTATACTAACACCTAAATCTGAAAAGTTGGTTCCCAAATTTAATAGCTTCGTCATACCCGCAAATATAAGCCAAATGATTGGCAAATGCAATTAGTATTACTCTCGTTTGTATAAGCAATTGCTGTCTTCTCATTTTATGAGTGGTTTACGAGTCGCGTTACAGCTCGATTAGCAAATTGAATTATCAATCGTACGGGGGCGAGAATAACCAGCAATTTGGGTGCACGTTTCGTACGAATTAAGGGTTGATGTTCGTGTAACAAGCGAAGGGTTGAAGCAATTGAGAGGGTGCGTCTTAAGGCTTCCGGGATCGGACTTTCCACAAAATTGCTTCAGAAGTATCTGCAGATTGAACCCTGACGGGCCCGGCCGCCACTTCCGGTCGGAGTTGAAAGAAAATGGCGACACGTGGTCCTCTCACTTTCCACTCTCCTCCTGAGGTCTTAAATTCTACCTTCACCCAACCCACTTTCTCCTTTACCTTCATTTTCTCTCGCACTCTCATAAGAATTGCGAATCGATATCGAGGAGCGGAGTTTCTGCAACTTTACTCGAGGACTGCTACTTGAGAGGGTGGTAGCGAACCCTGGGTGGCTTCCAGAATTCAGGAGTTTCAGGATATTTATGTGACAGCAGCTGTAACACCACGTAGGCCCACCCCGATCTGGTTGGCTGCTTCACATTCTAAAGCCTTTGCGTCCTTGATCGTACGACACCTTAAAGGAACTTTCGAACGTGGGGAAGTTGTTTATTAGATTTTTGGCGCATAAAATATATTTAGGGTCCGAGTTATTATAATTTAAACTCTCTGCCTACGCTCAATTTAACTTTTTAAAAAGACTCATCCACTTTTGGTAATTTCATAGAAGAAGGATCGTGGATGAAGAACATTTTTAGTGGAGTATCATCCACCCTCAACCAAAGGGTTTTCGCTTCATTTCTTTCAAGAAAGTTTCATAAGTGCACCAGAGGGTATATCCAAACAAATTATAGTTTTTATTTTAAATTGTCTAGAACTAAACAAATTTCTAATTTCGATTCTTTGGCAATCACTTAGAAATCAACGATACTAAATCCAATTTCAGCAATTTTTGGACAACATTGTACCAAAAAAGATTGTAATTGTAATTGTAACTTCGAATTTTTAGAAAAAAACCATTTTTAAGCAAATTGAATTTGTTTAAATAATTAAAAATTGATGAACCAAAGTTGATAAATATTTCTCTAAACTAATAGAAATAGAGGATCGATTTTGTGAAGAATTGTCATTTTTGGTTTTAAGGGTAGTTTTCAAGGGACCGTGGTGTGTGTTAGGAGTATCAAACCCATATATGCGTTATACATGAAATTTTTTGTGGATAGTTCTCTTCAGCCTCTATACTTTCCCGTAAACATTTTTCAAACCCTGAAAAATTATTCCAAAATCGCCAAAAAGTGATTTTTCCCCATGCATTTACATGGGAAACTTCAAGTCAAATCCGGCATTTTTTCCATGCGTTTTCGAGCCACCCTATTGCGCACGGAGTGTCAAAAAAATTCTTTTGATTAAATGAGGCTAAATAGGGCAATTTCTGCATGGGTAGTAATTTTTTATTAAAACTTTATTGAAAAGTTGAAAACTAATATATTAAATAGTGAAATACAACTAATTACTATAATAATCAGTAAAAATGTTCACTAAAGTAAATTAGTGACCGAGTTTTCACTAATTCAGATTTATAGAGTTAGTATATAGTAAGCTGAAAGTACGTTTAAATAAATATAAAAATTGTACTTTATGAAATTTTATAAATTGTTTATAGTGTATCATGTAACAAGTTTATACGTATGTATAATGCACAAAGACTCGGATAATACGGACTATATTACTCTTGCGCTACAACTCGGATACGGGTTTACTATTTTTGTTTCATCTGATAATCGCGAACTCGGATAAAAAGCGAGTTTTTCTAGTTTTTGGAGCTGCTTCCGTGCATATGTAGAAGTGTTATAACAATAATATAACAATATTTTGCCAGAGTAACAAAATTTTGCCAGAGAAAATAGAATTATGTCTTTCATTTGAAAAAATATAAGAGATATGCCTTATAAAGGTAACCCTTTTTGTCTTCACTTTTCGAACGCTGAATTGAACCTCTTCACCTCTAAAGCGTTTTGCAGGCTTTCTTCGATAATAGCTTTATTCGATAATTTAACGAACTGGCGAGCAACTTGATCGTGACACGAAAAGCTTGTGGCGCCCCTAATATAATCGCGATGCGTGACAGTGGGTTCTACTGAAATGGCCATGGTAATATTAATCTTCGATTAAGGCCTTATCGTTTTGCAAAAGCCCTTTTTAAGCCAGGGGCGCGGAAAATTCGGTCGCGCGAAAAACTCGGTCTTATCTCAAGCGATTCGACTTCCACACGACCATTTTCAGGCAACCTCCCCTTCAGGTAGAACCGTAACCAGAATAATACGGATCTGAAACACGAGGGCTTCAAGATTTAGAGAAGGGATTTATCTGATCTCAAGAACCATGAGGAAAGAAGAGTTTCGTCGTTAGAAAAAGAAAATAAAGATAACGAGAGAAAATCGGTGGCTTGTAATAGAATGGGTTATCTTTAATTCATGATATTCCTTCCTGATCGAATCACATAAAACACAATGCAATATTTTCTTTAGCTTCTAATATTCCTTTTTTCTTGTGAATTTAGTTAAATTTCTGTTCTATAATAACATACTCGTGTAGAAAATTCCCCATTTAGTCCTATTTTGAATAGGACTAAGACGAGGCCCCTATAGTCGAGATTTCTATTTTCAATAAAAATATTTTAATACAATTTGACATTTATAGGGCAACCATATAGTAGTAATATCTCATAAATACCAATTTTACATTTGTATTCCCACCTTAAAGTAATGTAATAAAACTGAGATCATTAAAAATTTCTTGAATTTTGACGATTTCTGCAGATTTTAAATGATTTTCCTTTTCCAGAAGACATAAATGAAATTAAAAAACATGTTAAGTTATTTCTAAAGATTTCAACAAATCTCAAAAGTTTTCAAGAGATTTAACAGATATTAAAGAATCTAAAAATATTTGTTATGTTTTGAAATTACTTAAGAATCATAAAACTCTTCTAAATTTTTCAAATAACTTAAAATCACTTGAAACCATCCTTTAGAAAATATTTCATAGACATTTATGAAATCTTGTAAATTTTCTTGATATCTTTGAAATTTCTTGCAAATCCTTAAATTTTTTAGAAATATTTTCAAATTTTTTGAAATTTTTTAGTGCCATTAAAAATTCCTAGAATTTTGACGATTTGTGCAAATTTTAAATGATTTTTCAGAAGAATTAAGTGAAATTAAAAAACATTTTAAGTTATTTCTAAAGATTTCAATGAAATTCAAGATATTTAAAGAGAATTCAAAAGATTTTATATGATTTGTATGGATTTGAAAAAATCTCAAAAGTTTTCAATCACAGAAATTTTCAATAATTTTTTACTGATATCCAGAAAATGTCTATAACTGATTAAAATCGCGAGAAAAGTTTCACTGAGAATCAGTGGACTTGACCGGAAATTAGTGAAATTTCACTGATTTTTCACTGATTTAAGTTTAGAGAGTAATATCATTTTTAAAAAATCCTTTAAAATATTTAAGAACATTTTGCAATTAATTGAAACTCATCTGAATTCTTTTGAAATTCTTT
>JAUESI010000038.1:5487068-5501573 GCA_032275145.1 Synergus laeviventris | reverse complement strand
TTATCAAATAACAATATGTTTGATTATAATTAATTTTACATAAAATATAAATAAAATAAATACTTAAAAACTATTTTATTCATATAAATAAAGGAATAAGAGAAAGGGAAATACAAAATGCAAATTTCAATAGTATGTACTTTAACTTTTAATTACGATTTTGATACCTTATTTTATATCTTTTGTTCTACATTTCAAATCACTGCCAAACTACGAACTCGAATAAGTACGCGATTCTCACGCAGATCTAAATGCTGCTCGTTAGATAATCAATTTCTATACAGAAAGTGAAAATATGCAGAGAATTAAAAGTCCTAAATAAGGACTGCTAAAGTCGAAAAAGTCTTGAATTACATACAGAAATTTCATATAAATATAATATAGGTTCATAATAATGTAATATAAATAGATCATAATGAATCTTAATATAGCTAAATATTTGGCGTCAATCACTTTTTAAAACTTACAACCTACATAATGCCATGTATCATGTACTTGTAAAAACATCGGTAGTTCTCGACGACAAATCGATACGACTACCTGATTTTCAATACTGTTTGAAAAACCATCGCCACGTTCAAATTTTCCCATGCGATAATTTTCCACTGGTACAAAGCACCAAGTCAAGATCATGACCTCGCGGTATTTCTCAATTTCCACTCATTCGCCGGTAACAAAAATACTATAAACCTCGGGAGAACAGATCCCAAAAAACTGAACAGTGTTAATTTACAATTTGACTCATAACAAAAGATTGCCTAACATTTGATTAAAAAAAACGTCTAAGATCTGTCTCGTTACGTATATTTATTTACAACATATATATTAGAATCATTACCTTCTCTTTAAAAATACGAGAACAGCGCGCATATTTACTACCTTAAGACGGAATAAGAGCAACGGAGGACAAAGGAGATTTATTATCAATATACGAGAGAATTCTTCTACAAAAATAAATTTACAAATATACTACATCGTCCAGCCGACTTTATTTCTCTGTCTCTCTCAAATATTTAGTATGCACTTCTTAAGGCTTTTTCAGTTTGATTATGTCCCCCTATTTCTTTCGATATTGCTCCTATAACCTTGTATAAAAATATGTATTCTATCTCTGAAATTTCTTTGAGCAAAAGCGTACAACAATCTTTTCCAGTAATACTATTTCTTTTCTCTGTATTAATCTCTCGATTATAAATTTTTTTTCTCCATTTCCCTCCGTGACTCGATACAAGAATCCGGCGTCCAGTACTCTCTACTTTTACGCTATACAACTAAGTTCCTAATCGACTATTACATACGATATCTTATCAATTTATCATCTTACGGTCAGCTTGTTCGTCCTTCATATGCGTACAAAAAGAAATCAATATTACTCAGGAACCGTGTCACATTTCATGCAATTAATTCTTTGAGGCCTAATTTACAATAAGTTAAGTAATCTTCACTAACACTATGAGTGCGAGAAATAAAAAAAATGTTCTTTCTTTTTCAAAACCCAAGCCCTTAATTCCTTCAGTGGAATGTAATTTTAAGAATTAAGATCAGCTTTAAGGGGTTCGGTATTAAAAAACGAAAAAAAAATATTGCATTTTTTTGGGGGGAACCCTAACACTCACATATCTAAGTCACAAAGCTCAAGTTAATCTCTTGTTCCAAATACAATTTTTCGAAATCACTTAGTCCTTGCAGAATGCGTAATCGCGTTTGAACGATTGTGAACACTTTGTCTGTTTGTCTTATTTCTACTAGCTGCAGTTGAACTATCCGCAACGGATTTTCGAATCCTCAAACTCTCTTTCCTCTCGCAATTCGTTAGAGTCTCGTCCTTTTTCTTCTTCGGTACCACACATTTTGTAACTTCGCTTTTGTTATTACTGGTCTCGGCATTTTTACTTTTCTCGGTTTTGGTATCTTCGTAGGCCTTCCTCGACGGCTGGGGTGTATAATAAAGACTGAACCGCTTGGTTTTCGCGTTTGTCGTTTGTTTCTCGTCCCTCAATTCATCGGACGAGCTAAAGTTCCTCGTACTGCTTACGGCTGTCGATTTGGGTCTGCTCATTTCGTTCGAATCCGACATTTTTTTCGTAGAATTCTGAGGTACATAACTGTATCTTTTAGGCCAAGCGTCGGACTTTACTTCGGTCTGGTTGTTCGCTTTGGTTCTTCTTTTGACCGCCTCGTTTTGGGCGTTCTTCGAACTCTCCTGGGTCTTATTTCTAGGTAATGAGGCTATATCATCACGCTGGACGGGAATTTGAGAAGTTTTGCACGATTTGGAAGCGCCGGCAGTTTGCGATCTCGATTGGCGAGAACCAAGAACGGGGTTTTTATTATCTCGAGGATGTTCCTTTCGATTATAGGCAACTTTGTTCGGCACAACGATCACATCTTTCTCCTTTTCAAACTTGACGTTTTCGAAACCCTCTGAAGATTCTATACTTTGAGATGACACTGACTTTGGTCCTTTTTTGATCGTCGCAAACTGGACATTTACAAAGCTATCGGAGGTCTCGATTTCGTTGTCGGAAGTTCTACTTAAATAATCTGTCGAGGAAAAACATGCATCTTGGGAAATATTTCCAATATCGCTATCGCTCTTGGCATCTTCATTCGCTTGGGAAAGTTTGTAGAGGTTCTTCCTTGTGAGCTTTGCTCTATTGGCAGTGGATTTGGCAGACTTAGGCGTTTCGTAATTGTAGATCGCATCGCACAAAGGCGTTACAGGTGACGTGAAATTGGAATGTAGATTAGAGGAGATGTTCTCGTTTCGGTTACTCGATAGAATATTTTTCTCTGAGGTTATTGTCTTCGCAAAAGGAATTTCATCTGGAGAATTCAGATTCTCGGGGATGCTATTCAAAGACGAAGCTACGCTTTGCGATGACTTCAGAAATTCTTTTCGATAGGACATATCCTTGTTTTCTTCTGTAATGGTTTTTTCGAGATCTAACATTAAATCGTGCAAAGACCTATCGAGTTCTCTTAAGGAAAGTAATTCTGATTCGTAATAATTTTTATTTAGAAAATCAACTTCATTCCGTCCACAAGCGACCTCGTCTTTATCGATTTCCAATCCTAATTCCGATCTCGTGTGCGAAATAGGCTCGACTTCCGTTCGTTTCGAAGTCTTTGACCATCTCGATCCTCGTTTGAAATTGTCAGACTCGTCTGTGGCCTGACGCTGAATTTCGTTGAGCCTTTGCTTCTTGTAATCGAACTCGAACGTGGCGACTCTTATCGGCTGACGCTGCTGATTCCCGTGTTGCTCCGGTGATTCGATATCGGCTGCTGCTGCCTTCTGTTCGCCTCCTAGAAAGCTCTGCTGGTGTAGAGAGGCAGAAAAAAAGAAAAGAAAAGCTCTGCTACAGATATGACAAACCACTACTGAAGCTGTTGCTGTTTCAGGGTGACCTAACATCTGGATTAGTGCTATGCTTTTCGTGTGCCAGAACTCAGTACGAAAACCCAAGGTTAACCAAGACTCAGGATTCAAGCTAGTGCGTGTTCATAAGCCATTGAAAACTGTAGAAAATAGCGTGGGGCTACATTTTCCCGGAATGGAAAGAAAGTGGAAATAAAGTGAAGAGGAAAATTATGAAACTATGAACTGAACGGTACATAACTTTCAATTTGATTGCAGTAAGCTATTGACACTGATTTCCAAAGTTATGTACCCCTCGCTAAAACTACTACAAAGAACCTAGAAACCCAAAGAAAAAAGGTCTAAAAAGCTTTTGATTGTTCAGGAAATTAAAACTGCTGGAAAAAAAAGATGAAAGTGTATTTTGAAAATGTATTCAATATGAATTTTATCTAGTTACTAAATAAAAAATAAAAACAGTAGAAACAATTGTAAGAAAGGCGCTTTTAAAAATTTGTGGAACTTTTTATGAGAGGTCTAAATTTTTAGTGTTAATCCAAATTTTCAGAAAATAATATTCAAGGAAATGTGGAAAAAATAATAAAATAAAACCACAACTTAAAAAAATGCCCTTAACTTACATCATTATCAAAGCTTTTAAAGAATTTTAAAGAATTTCAAAGTCATCCCAAATATTGTAATAAGACTCCCAGCTCTCTCCAGTTTTCTAAAATCATTGAAATAATAACATATACTTTTATATTCTGTGCTATTTGAAAAACAGTTTCTTTGAAAATGCTTCAGTGTTTTCAGGTAACTCTAAATGTATTTTTAATATGTAACCTTTATGAAAAAGTTTAAAAGTAAAAATATGCAGAATTATTAAAAGCCTACAACCTGAATGAGTTGTATATTTAGAGATAATTATTTTGAGTCAATATAAAGCGCAAAGAATAAAAATTAATAAATATTTAAGGGTGCTGTTAATCATCAAACTATATGGAAAGATTGCTCAAAACTTTTTTATGCAATCTCGAATTTGCTATTTTTCTAATTTTTGCTAGAGAACAAACCCACAGAAGCCCTAAATCCTTGAAAGAATGAAACTTCTATCACAGATTTAAAAATATCTATTAATGTGTAAACATTCAGAGAAATTCTGAAAAATTGATGTATACTTTTTACTCTATTTTACGTTTTACTATAAATAATTAATCCTTTCCCAGAAATTATTTTGAAAATTCATCTATGAAAGAAGAAAGCTCTGAGATCTTTTTAAATCATCAGCCATGAAATTCGTCAGTCATTCTCCGTACCAAGTTGGACCATGCGAATAGCTAAGATAGGGACTATCGTTTTTATAACAAGAAAATAATGTTACCGTAAGCCAGGGGTGATCAAGAACATCCTCCGCGCTGAATCTAAGCTCTGGTAGTGCTTGAAGCATGTTAGAAATTAACATTTTCGCCGAATTGGAAATACTGTCCCAGTATGGAGATGTAAATTCATACTGTCCGCTCAAAATTCTTTCAAATAATTCTTCTTGCTCGTTATCCGGTGATACGAAAGGTGGAAAGCCACAGAGTAGGATATAAAGTATAACTCCAGCGGCCCACACGTCAATCTAAATAAAAAAGATTTGTATATTTATCTTCTTTGAAATGTGACAAGTCCAGAATTTGCATTAGATTAGACTCAGTGTCAGTCAAGATGTATTTTACAAGTGTCAAGATAAAAGTAAAATATTTTATGTTTAATATAATTTCTATTATCCACAATAATTCCAGGATTTGTCAAAGTATTTTCTATACAAGAATTACATAATTAAAAAATAGAAGGAGTTTTAATTCTTATATTAAACCATTAATTAATTACCTTTAGGCCATAGCCCATTTCTGCAAGAATTTCCGGAGCAACATAGGTAGGAGTTCCACAAACTGTAAATAAAGGTTCAAGGACGACTTGAGCAAGCCCAAAGTCAGCTAATTTCAGGCACCGGACTTTACCTCCCTCCATTTCTACCAATAGATTTTCAGGCTTGACATCTCGATGGACTATATGATGAGAATGCAGATAAGCTAGAGCAGATGTTAAATGTCCAATCATAACGCTCGCTTCGGATTCTGAAAACTTGGTCACTGCAGCTATTGCGTCAAACAAATCTCCTCCCTGTGAAATTAAATAATTGTATGAGAATTATAATGTCAAATTTAAATAACAAATTAGTAAAAAAATACAATTAAAAAATATTACCTTTACTAGCTCCATAACTAAGAATAGCTGGTCCGCTGTCTCTTGTTCTGCGATTAAACTGATGATATTTGGATGACAAACGTGTCTTAGAACTGCAACTTCGCTCGCTAACATTGTTTCTTTTCCTTGGCATTTGTATTTGTCCACTATTTTAAGTGCATATTCGGCTCCAGTTAATCTGTAAAATACGAGGAAATTACTCAAGAATCTAAATTTTTCCTATTCATATAAATTCATTCTGCAATGTAGGAACATTATCATAAGAATAATATTTTAGGTAATAAATAGTTTCAATTGCATCAATAATTATTTTTAAAACTCGAAGCAAAGTTAGACTCACTTGTGCACACAATGCCGAACCAGTGCAAAATTACCGTCTCCGATGACGTGTCCAACAGTATAATGCATCCTAAGTGGCTGCGGTAAAATAAGCGAGGCAGGACTCGGAGTCCTGACCTGAGGAGCAGTCAACGACTTCTTCCCCGACTTACGAGGCATTTTTGGCATTGGTCCACTTTGTCTCTTAACAGGCCAAACGCCTCGACGAAAGCTCTGAACGCATTTAGACTCCTCAAAGTCAAGCTCGAAGTCCTCTTGAGTAGGTTTTTCAGTCCCATAGGCCACGAATATCTCCTCGTCCTCAAAAAACTGGTCCAGAGAATTAATTTGCTGTCCCGAAAGCGAGTAGACTTTTCTCACAGCACCAGAATCGAGCTTTACAGCTTCTGTAATTGCTTCCAGGACATGATCGAGGCTTGGAGCATTCCTTTTGTTCAATAATAACCTCACAACCCTTCTTGGCTTCGTGCCATTGCGAATCAAAGTTACGATTTTTGCCTTAACACAAGCAGGTATTGCACTTATTTGTCTACCGGTACCAGCTGGAGACTGGGGTAAGCCCGACAAGGAACTTCCTCTTCTCACTTTGGACGAAGAGTATTCCACTTTCTTAAACATCTCTCCTTGACCAGAAACGACATAGCATTTTCCATCTTCCAAATCCCCAACTGTTTGTACTTTTCTGCCATCCATGGTATAAATTGCTCGAACTCCACTGGGTAACGTGACGCTGGAGACAAGGGCCCTTGTCAAATCTGAAGCCAGACTATCAAAACTTCTGTACCTTTCTGGAGTCACGGCCATTACAACACCTGTGTAAAACTTGTCCCCATTGCGGAAAAAGCGGACTCGTTTAGCCTTCTTCGTCGGTGGAGTGCGAAGCGCGTTGAGAGAATGTCGAGCAGTGATGTCCATTAGGCGTTCCTCTAAGGAAGCCACGATTGCGGATGAATGGATTTCTCCACCTCCGGAGAGGCTGCTGTCACCGGATGGCGAGGGACATCGACCGATTGGCTCCTCCATCATCCTGAATTTTTCAGAGAATTTTATTGAAGAAATTTCTCAACAAGTGGATCATTCAAATTAGGGTGACGATGCGTCACTTATAGTTATGAAAAAATTAAATTAGAATGACACTTGGTCAACATATTTAGATCTCTAACGGATATGGTTAGATTCTAACTGTCAGGTTTGACAATTAATGCGATAAGGAAATTAGAGGGTGTTGTGAAATTTTCAAATTTTAATTTTAATATCATTCAGGCACCTAATCTACTCGAAAATGAGTGAAATTAAATGAATAATTTTTTGATACATCTTCGTGACTATGAAAATTTAAAAAGTATTTTCCTAAATTTTTGATGTTATGAAGCAAAAAAAAAAGTTTCAATTAGACTGTATTGTATTTTGTTTTTTGTTTAAAAGTACACATAGATATTCTAAAAATACATTTTTACATTTTGCTTACTCTTTCCCGGAGAGCTCGCAGAATAAATGTAATGATTATTTCTTTTAGAGCATGAATGCCTATTACTTAAGTTGTTGTTACTTAAAATTTTTAATCTATAAAAAGATATTAATTCCTTATGTAACCAAAAATAAGTTTCTTAAAAAGTTTGCTTAAATTATTACTCTGAAAAATTAGTATTCAATTCATAAATAAATCAATACGCTGTCTAGTATAATGATATACACTATATAAAATTAAAAATATGTATCAGAAAAAAACAAAACACGAAATTAAAATTTAAATAACCAATTAATTAACTCACATTCCTGTATTATGACTTTATTTGTTACTCCAACCCTGAAACTCACGAATCATCAGACAATTTGTAGAACTTAAAGTTCAGAACGAAAAATCGAACCTTAGAAAGTGTATACTTGTATGAAAATTGTGTAATTAAATCCGTAAAAGGAAAGTTGCTTTCGTGCAAGAAATAGAAGGCATTATATATAGCTAGTAAACGTATATTGCTGATTGTCCTAAACAGCATACGGTAAATTCCTTTAGAAATCGTTTCAAAAATAAGCCTAACTAAAGTCGAAAGCAAGCTTTTCACTTTTGTTGATAAACAAACTCAAGAATGTGCAAAATCCCGCAGGAAAATAGAACCGGTGATCCTAACCTATTTAATTCCACAAATTACAGCTTCAATATGTGAAAACTATACTTGACTCTTGGTCTTGGAGCCTGAAGGATGAACACTAGCACCTTTTTTTTACCAATTCTCAAAATTAGCACTTGGACTCAAATTAAAATGTAGACTTACCTGTTTCGCGAGATCAACGAACTTTCGTTGGCCTGGAATGGATAAAAGACGAGAAGACAGAAAGAGTGATTCACCAGCGTTCTGACATTTTCGTACCAGGCCGGGACAATGACAATTAAACGTTTTGCACTCGAGATACGCCTTCGTTCTACACTCAAGCACTGGTATTCGTTCAATTTGAATTTAAAAAAAAGTCTGATAAGACCAGGCACTGTACGAGAACCACCGAATCTATAAATACAGAGGTTTTCTTGTTAAAGCCGTGGCGGAACCGGAAACTCGGAAAATGAAAGGTTAGGAGGGGATCACGAGGGGATGTAATTCAAAGAGAAATGGCATGGCAGCCTCTTCATATCGCATCCATTTCGAACTCAAGGCGGCAAAACCATTAGTGACAATGTCCCTTTTATGCTTTGTTTTATACTCCGTCCTTTACAAAGAATCAAGAAAGACTGTATGATGAAGTGTACACGCGCTGAAAATGAAACTCAACGGTACTTTTACCACGTCTCCTGTGTATATGAATTTATTTACAAGGCTTTGTCCACCCACATGATTCGAAATCAATCACAGTAATTGCTTTTATACGTCATTTTTCAAGTCTATTGAGCACCGGCATAGTTATTTGCATTTTATCCGCTGTTTTATCTCTATCGTTGCAACGGTTGCAAAGTATATTCCAGCATATTCTAACCTCAATACTTTGATATTGCCATTATTGCGAAATAATTGCCCTAATCATTCAAATTTCAATTTTGTTCTTACTGAAAAATGATGTTTGATTGATGATGTCAGATCTGATGATGTTGATGATTGATGTTAGTGACTTAAATTGTAAAAATACAACCAGATACAACTTTGAAATTGATTTTCTTGATTTTGGAAACACGGTAGGTAAAAAAGATTCGTGAATCAAGATTTGTCCGACAGATGGCAGAACATGCCCAAAAAAGCAATATATTTTTAAAGTGGTCTCTTATCAATTAGTTTATTTATAATCTCATGAGTGATAAATTAATCAGAAACTTTTATGTAAAATGGGTGATTTACTTATTTATTGATTTTTTGTTTATTTGAATACATATATTGCCGTGTAGTTTAGTATATTTTTTAGAGAATTTGATAACAAGTCCTCTGATAGCCGTGATCGTCTAGTGGTTAGGACCCTACGTTGTGGCCGTAGTAACCCAGGTTCGAATCCTGGTCACGGCAATGTCTTCCTGACATTGTCACGGCAGAGGTTTTTTTTTGATTTACAAACATTAATATTTTTTTTCAATCTATAATATATCTATTATATGAATTAAATTTTTTCTTTAGTGACATTTAAAGTGTGAAGTGCAAAATTAAAATAGTGAAGAATCAACAAATTCAAACAATTTCGATGATTTTGCTTAAATTAAAAGGATGGGTCCATAATTTAAAAATTTTCATAAACTATAAACTGTATACGAAAATAAAAATAGATAAAAGTCAGTGATCCAAAGTTCGAGTTTCGAATTATTTTGAATGCAAAATCATTCAAGTTTAAGTTCACGTACTTTTTTAAAAGTTCAAATTCCCCTCGCTAGCAACTTTTGAGGGCGGAATCTCCGGTTGTCTCATCATTAGTGACTCGCGAGTCAGGAATTCGTACGCACCTGGCAGCGTGGAGTCTGCTGGCAGTGCCGGTGTAAAATAAATAAGAGGGGGGCACTAGGCACTAGCTAGCAACCACTACAAACCACTTCTACACGTATGACTATAAGCAGGCTGGGGTCAGGTGGGGGACCAGGGACTGTGTTCTCCTGGTTCTCCAGCGCAGCAGGCGGAGCGGAGCAGGCCGCGGCCAGTTTGGTGTGTTGTTGCCAAGAGTGCGGGTGGATGAGTGTGGCGAACGCGAAAGTACTCCGAAAGAAACGGGCGTTAAAAAGGCTGGTGTTTTATGTGTTTTAACCGTTTTAGCGGGTAAAAAGTGCCACGCTATCATGTGTCGCAAGTGAGTGGGTGTAAGGATTTGAAGAAGTTACTTCTTCCCTTTTAATTTGATTAAGTTTCCCACGGATTTCCAGTATAAGTCCGGCCGGAGAAATGTGGACGCTCTACGTTGTCACAGGTGAGCACTAACATCTTCTCCCCCCCATTTTTTCTTCGCTTCTGTCAACCTGTGCGTTCGCCATATATATATATATATATATATATTATATATATGCTGTACCTGAACTCCAAAGCATAGGTGAAGATATTTAAATATGCATTGCAAAATATGAAATAGGTATGGTAAATATTATAGAGTATTTTCTGGCAGGTAATTCCTAGTGTTTTTAACGTGTTTGTTTCAATTGTTGTAGGTTTGTTTATTTGTTATAATTTATAAAATTTTGTTAAAAACGTAGAACGTCTGGCAATCTTTAAAATCACCTTATTCTTTTGTTTCAACAAATATTTCCTAGTGTTTTATTTCTTTCTTTTTTTTACTTTGTTTCTTCTTCAGTAAGAAACATTTTCCAAGAATTTCTTTTTAACATTTATCGATCAACGGTCGTATAATCAACTTCATAATCCGTTTTTGCTATAAAAATAGATTGCGGACACATAATCTACAGTTACTCGTCCAGTTTGTTATATCTCTTGACACTGCATTGAAATGATTAACTATGAATATGAAAAATTGTTGAATCTTGTCTGTGTATATAATGTTTCCGAAAATATTATTCTGAAATTTGAGGCACATTGATTGCTTTTGTTAATTTTTTACGGCTATAAGATAATATGCTATGTCAAACAATGTTAACACTGATTCATTAATCATTACTCATTGTCTGTCTGAACTGAAATTTCATTCTTGATTAACGAGACAAGCGCAAATAATAATAATAATCGGAGTTATTTAATTGAAAAGTTTATTATGCTCTTTCTTAATTGCTTCTCTTATCTTATAGGTATACCAATATATCGACAGGATGTAGAAAGTAGAAACTAGGAAAAAAAGTCAGGAATTTTTTCCTTTTACGTACAAATTCGAGTAACCGTTTGTTGAGGACTCGGGTGAAAAATTCGTTGTAGGCAAGGTGTCTTTGGGTCTTGAATGCACCTGATTTTCTACCTGCGATTGTTATGCTTACGCTTAGGGGAGTCTGGGAAAATTTCGTGGAAGGCCAAAAGACCACGGCATCCGACGACCATGAACGTTTTACTACTTTACTTCTTTCCTCTTGAGAGAGACTTATCTGATTTATTAAGATTTATTACGTGAGGAACTTTAATATGCATCAGCACGCGAAATACACTTTCTCTGATTTTATGTCTCTTCTTCACGCACGATTTTTCGTTGCCTTTTATCTCTGCAGTAAATTTTTTACCTTCAAAGGAACAAAATATTTCTCCTCAGCACCAATTTGTAAAGACTGAAACATTGTTATTTGAGATTTAATACATTGGTGGGAGTGCAATAATTGCACCTTGAGGTTGTAGTGGGTAATTAGGTTGTTAGTATTGAATGATTCTAATGATGAATGCAGTCTGAAGTTGAAGGTTTATGGTTTTAAGTTGATTGTATTTGGGGTTTGTTGAGGATTATACAAAAAAGATTAGACTTATGAATAGTACTTGCTACTTTTAATTTCAAAGAATAGGCAATCATAGTGATCTTATCTGCATTATAATATCCTTTCAATCTTTAAATTTTAAAAAGCCTAAAAGGGCTTACTGTAAGTCTGCAACCTTAATTTCTATAATTCACAATCCACCTGTCGGATTAGGGTAAAGGGAAGAGAACATCTTCGAATTTCAGTCCTTCACCCATCTTAAATTAATTCTCGAATTAATTCACATACACAATATCAACACGTAAATTAACATTATAACAGAATGAAGCAATCATGATTTGGAACGTTCCACATTGAATTTTTGCTTACCTCGAATGTTTCATTCTGTTTATATATCGTCAATTTTGTAAAAAATATTCCTTTTACCATAAAGTTAATAATTAACTGAAGCCAGGAGAAATCTACAAATGTTTATGTTGGATAATAAATATTGAAATATTTGTAATGCTTGAACGGCCAATTGCAAAAATGTGAATACAATGGCAAATAATTGCTTAAACCGATTTTATGGTTCGTTTATGATAAATTATTCAAATTATTATTTCTCAACTTGAATAGTTTATATATAGAGGTACCTGAAACTGATTGTTCACTCGACTGATCAGGAATCCATTCAAGTTCATCATATTCGAGACTTGAATTATCATACGCGTTGCCTAACCCACATTGCTACCCACACCGTCTTTTAGTGTCAAGAGAATCATTATGAAAAATCTGATATGATCTGGAATACCTGGATTATACCTCATTTTTATTCTTCATGTGTCACTCTTGCGTGATAATTTTTTGATAGATTATTTTCGATGTTTCATGGCCAGAAATACACTACAACTTTTACTTGATATTCCTATAATTTGATATTTCGAAACTAGGGGTTTTCTCGGTAAAGTTCATATCTGCTGAAATTAATTTTTACTAGAAAGAAATTCTTTAGCCTATAAGCTCTTTTCTTAGAGATGTCATCGCTTTTCCTTTAAAAATATTGCTCAGTTGTTACACAGTGAAGGAATTTCTAGAGTTGAAGGAACCATTTCCAGTTATTGTAACACAGGTGGAAGCTACGTAGCTGCTACATATACGACGTTGAATTAATGAGTCTATCCTCTTCACGCTTAGGTGCGTAGCTTAACAACTCACCTATAATACACAACGTATTTTCCTGCACACAATGTTCTTGTGGTACAAAATTGTCCTGAGAATAAGGTGCACAAATTGGAGTTGAAAACATTCGCTGGGAAAAAATAAAATCACTCCAAAATGAAACATGGCAAAAATAACTTATACCTGTAGTCAAATAATTGCGATATTTATTTTATAAGAGCTGCATTTTTCATGCCATCTTTTTCACTACACCGTGAGTAAGAAAAATACATGGAATTTAAATTATATATACAAAAGGGGTTAGTGTCAGCATATATGGAATATGAACTGTAATGTGAAGACTATAGTGTTTCATCCCAGGTTTCGTTCCATCATATATGGTACATGAAAAGCTATATTAATACATACATGCAGAAATTTTTATGGGATTGTAATAGTGACGGCCAGTTTTCCCTATAGTTTTAACTTCAAAATAATTCGAAGAAGTTTCAAGATTTTAGAGCGGTTTAAAAATTTTGTTAAGGATTTCAAGGGATATTAAATGATATTGAAGAATTTTAAAGGATTTTCAAAAGATTTCAAGTGATTTTAAAGAATTTTTAAAGAATTTAGATGAGTTTCAAAGCTTTTAAATAATTAAAAAAAATTTTTTTAAGTATTGCAAGGTTCTAAATCATTATACTTAAGAATTTAAGGATTTGCAAGAACTTTCAAACGTTTTTTAAAATTTTAAGACTACTCCTTAAGTGATTTCAAGAGATTTTACGAGATTTTAAAGATATCAAGATTTGCTAAAGGTTTTTAAGTGATTTGAAGAACTTTTAAAGGAATTTTTAAAGAATTTAAAGAAAATTCAAAATAGTTTCTAAATTTGTAATTATTTTTAAGTATTTTAAAGTATTTCAGGGGTTTTAAATGATATTGTAGAATTTTAATGGATTTTCAAAGAATTTCAAGCGATATTAAAGTTTTTAAGGGAAACTCAGGAAAGTTCAAGTGATGACTCTAGATAATTTAAAAGGATTTTAAGAAAGAGAAAGCTATTTAAATAGATTTAAAGTGATTTAAAGAATTTTAACAAAATTTTAAAAGAATTTAAAAAGAAATTCAAAAGAATTCAGGGAAATTTCAAGATTTTAAATTAATTTAAACATTTTGTCAGGTTTTTCAAGGGATTTTAAATGATTTTCAAAACGATTTCAATGGAATTTAAATGATATTATGGAATTCTAAAGGTCCTTAAAACAACTTCAAATCATTTAAGGATTTTCATTTTTTTAAAAATATTTGTAAGTATTGTCAGAGGTTTTTAATAATATTTAAAAATTTCAAAATATTTTTAAAAGACTATATAAAAATTAATTTTCAAGAAGTTTCAGAGTTATCAAAGAATGTGAAAGGATTTCTAGAGATTTCAAGTAATTTGAAGGAATTTAAAAAAATTCAACAAAATTTCAAGATTTTGAAGTACCTATACTTATTGGTATACAATATTGGTATTAACGAGATGTTACTATTATTATTATTATTATTATTATTAGATGTTTTATGACCCATAAATACCTAATTATAAAAAATATTTTTATTGTAA
>JAUESI010000038.1:5455355-5486968 GCA_032275145.1 Synergus laeviventris | reverse complement strand
TATTATTATTATTATTATTATTATTAGATGTTTTATGACCCATAAATACCTAATTATAAAAAATATTTTTATTGTAAATAGAAATCCCGACCACGGCCTCGTCAGAACCCCATTCTAAATAGGGCAAAATGGGGCAATTTCTGCACGGGGTACTTTAATTAATCTTCAGCTTTGTTTAAGTTTAATTAAAATCGTTTTTTATTTCAATTAAGACGGTAAAACCGTCGTGAAATCTTTAATAGCGTAACTTATATGAAACGAGTGTACGAATTATTATTGCACTTTACGAGATAGGGCTCTCGCTTTTTAGACTGAAATTCACGTGACGGTCTTCCGTTTTGCAAGAGATAAAAGGCGTTTTCCTAATTGTGGCGTTGCAATAGCCGCAAGTTATTGCCGGCTCTTTATAGTTTGAAGTTTCCAAGCATAGAGGCAGCCTTCGCTCTAACGATCGTATCTTCCATGTGCAATATTAATTTTACAACGCTTCACGCTCCTTAGACTTGTGAAAAATGATATATGGACGCAATCTATGTGCGTGAAGTAAAGAGTCTTTTTATTGTTTTTGTTGTCGAATTCTTACTGTGGTTTTGATCAGTTTCTTTGTAAAAGTTTTGCTTTGTAAAAAGTCGATAGCATTTCAAACGTTTATTGATCTGTGGTTTGTAAAAACAGTGGTAAGACTGCATAGGTTTTCCGGTAGAATTTCCGATTATTTTAAAGAATTCTTTGTAATAGAGATAATCTGATAATTTCTAGAGAACAAACAACAATATAATTACTATTAATCGACCCTGAATCAGGAGTTATTACTGTAAAGACGATCTTAGCTCTTGTCAACCTTCGTTTTAATTAATGCCTATTTTCCCTCTCATTGTATTTTTTCACATTTTATTTTTTACATAATATGCAGTCTAGAGTTAGAGTAAATAAATTTATTATCTACTGTATAATGTATATACATTAGACATAGACACTTTATTTATTTTGCACATTTCTGACTTTCTTTCCTGCAAATGAAATTTCTACAAATATTAATGAGATATCGAATTGAACATTTTTTAATTTAAAGAAATATACAACAGTACGTTTATCTAGTCCTAAATATATGAATCAATTAAACAGTAATTTTTTCATATAGGAAAATAGAGAAAATAGTATGAATATTGACTTTTTACGGATACAATTAGATGCACGTATCGCTGACAAAGCAGTATAGTTAAAAGTGCAATTTTAGGGCTTCCGGCAACTAAGTCTTGTGCAATGCAGCGACTCACTTGTATAGAGAACGAACGGAAAAAAGAGAAAAGTTTGCAAAATACTGAAAATGCGTGTAAATTGTGTAGATATAGAGTATCGCTTTTTGTAACCTAGTTTTTTTACTTTTCATTATCATTAACAACTAATTCAGGGCTGTTACTTGATCATTTTCAAGAAATTATATAGTATCTTTTGTCTTTTGCAATCAAAGCAACCCGCATGACAATATCGATTTAATTAAAATTAATATTAAGATTAACACAGAAAAAAGGAAGGACAAAGTTTACAGCGATTTCATGTGAAAGATTCGGTGCAACAAAAATTGACCTTGTTGAATAAACTTTACACAAAACGAAAATAATTTCGCGTTTTTAAACTGTCTCGGAATAATTTTTCAGTTTCAAAGCGAAATACTTAAAATTCCTTAAAATATCGTTAAATACTTCAGAATTACTTAAATTTCATAAAATTCTTGTAAATTCTTTATTAATAACATATTTTTCAACATGAAATTTCATTAAATCCCTTAATTTACATGAAATCCAATGAAAATTCCTAAATTGTTTTTGAAAAAAACACATGAATTTCCTTTTTTCGTAAAATTCCACAAAATATCGATAAATCCTTAAAAAATACTTAAAATCTATTAAAATCTCTTTCAAGTTACCAAAAATCGTCTTGAAATATTTTAAATCTTGTGAAAGCTCTTGAAAATTCTCTGGAGTTATCTTAAAATATATTAGAATTCTTAATCGTCATTTAAAATCCTTCAAAATACTTCAAACAAATTTTCAATTACATGAAACTCATCTAAATTCTTCTGAAATTATTTTTAAATTCTTTGAAATCGCTTGAAATCTATTGAAATCGCTCTAAATTCCTTGAAATCACTTAAAATCTCTTAAATCTTACAATACTTTAGAAAATATTGATATCTTTGAAATCTTGAAACTCCCCTGAAGTCTTTTGAAATTCTTTAAAAAAAATTATTTCTCAAAAATTACTTCTATCAACTTTCCTTCATGCGCTTAACATTTATATTATTTAACAAGCTATGGTAATTTATTCGGGAAATTTTATCTGCAACAAGAGAGAGAGATATAACTATAGTTTTTTCTATAATTAAAACAAAACTCTACCTATATTTCAATATTTTAATTTTAAACTGAAATAGGGAAAATTTTCATAAATCATAACAAATTTTCTAATAATAATACTAAATGCTGCTTGGTTCAGTGAACTTTATACATATATAGAAAACACTCACAGAATTTACATATGAAGTTGTCTGTAGTTTTGAATGCATATGGGTTAATAATTTTTCTCGCTAGCATAAAATTGTATAAGAAACTCAATTATGAAAAACTCAATGATTCAGAAGAAAAGAAGGGGAAACCATACTTATCGTAATTCCTGCGAGCAATGTATTTTTACGTTACGTACATGTACTCATCGTCGATTATGACTCTGCTAGAAATTCTTTCCCGATAAGACGTCAGCAATCAATTATTTCAGCTGACATGATTTCGTCAAGTTTTATATAACTATAATGTATTGCATTTTAAAGGACATAAAAAGCATGGCAAATTAATTTCCATGCATATATAATATTATTGAGGAATTAACTCTCGTCTTCGTAATTATCTACTTTTTAATGGTTTAAAACGTTCATTATTGTTGCAATAACTGACCCATTATAACGAATTGCGCACAGAATGTACTTTTATTATCTTTTCATGCGTTCAATTCAGCATGGTGAATTGAACGCAGTTTCAAAAAATAAATAATGAAAACATATTCATACAGAGGATGGAGAGAGTGAAAATGTCACTAATTGCTAAAGCATGTAGCGTAGCAACTGAGGAAATTCTTTTCAACATTTCGTATACTAATTAATTTTGATGCGTTGAAGTATAAATTGATGTAAAAATACGCATTGAATCGAGAGAGTTACCAGATGCGTAATCGACACCGGTCTAATGTTACTGAGTCCATCCAGCGTGAATTTTTGGTGTACTATTTCCGTTATGGTTCACTCGTCTCGCGTAAAATACGCGGACATTCACTGCATCAAACGAAAATTCCAGTTCATCATGAATAACGCGTTTTCAAACGGGAAGTGAATATAATACGATATACACATGTCGTATTTCGAGATGAATGCATGAATTTATATATATTATATAGTTTATTTTTTATTATTTGAATTTTTTTCAGTATCATTTTCATCTAAATACTAGTGTTGATACTCGAATTCATGATAGTCGGAGATATAAAAGAATGCCTCAAGATAAACATCACAAGACTTTCTTTTCTTATCAACTTTAAAGTACGTAGGTAATTGTCCAAGTGCCAATCTATATGACGCATTTAATTCTGCAATTTGTATAAACTTAAATGTTTGCTCTTCAGGATGACTCAGTGGCTGGTTGGAAAGCTGATTAAGAACAAACCCTGCAGGAGCTTGGTCCCGCATCTCGCGGGTACAATAATGCAATCTTGTATGATCTCTTGTTCATAACTTGATTCATAACTTGAATCAATTCTCCAGCGTCCCTTATTAATTGATTTTAACAATATTTTTGTGCATACACTCATCAAATCAGACTAAAATCCTACATTATCATTTAATCCAAACATGGATCCAATTTAACATATATAATACATACTAATGCCGAAAGATATTGTTATAATTCTTAAGGTTTGGTATAAAATATATAAGGTATAAACCAAGGGGTTGACAACTCGTGAAATCAGGTGTACACTTGTACTGAAATCTCCTGAATTCCCTGAAATATTCGAAGTCATTTGAAGTCATTTGAATTCACCTGAAAACACTTGTGTTCTCCTGAAGTCTTTATACAGAGTATAAAAAGAGACTTCTATGTAATTTGTTGGTCTTGAAATTTATAATTTTATGGACCGTTTTAAGCTAAATGTATCAGTTTAACAATTTGAGGCTTAACTGAAGTATATTTGTGGGAAATTTGAAAATAAGTTTATTGAGTGAAATTTTTAGCTTGAAGAATAGATACTTCGTAGAATTAAAGTAGTCTCTTAAATTCAGTGAAATCTCATTTAAATTCAAATCACAGAAAAAACTATAGTTACATTTTTTCGCAGATACAAATTTCCATGGTTAAAGTTTACATGCTATTTGTCGAAAGTTTATCCTACGATGGAATAAAAACACGCGTCTGTTACGTCCTTAGCAGCAATGCGAAAAACGGCAAAGATATGAGTAAATTCGAGGCTATAAATTAGGACACCAGATTAAAAAACCGTTATGGTTATTTAATTGTTATTTTTAATATAATTAGACTTATCGCGGACGAATAAAAACGTATTTTGACAAAAATAATTATCAACTTTTTTCCTAATTTTTTAGTTCAAAAATTAATTTGTTAAATAATATAAATTTCAAGCATGAAATAAAGTCGATAGAAGTTGTAATTGTTGAGAAGTCATTTTTTAAGATTTCACGATATTCCTTACAAGTTCTTAAAATATCGATTTCATGGGATTTAAGGAGATGGAATGGGACTTAAAATAATTTAAAGAAATTTAACAATATTTTTGGGATGTTAAGTAATTTTGAGGTATTTTACGAAACTGCATTGGATTTTTAGGGATTTTAAACCATTTAACAAAATTTGATGGGGTTTTAAGGGATATCAAGTGATTTTAAGAAAAAAGGAAATTCATGTGTTTTTTTTAAAATAATTTAGGGACTTTAGAGATATTTCAAGAGTTTAAAAAAATGTCATTGAATTTCATGTAACTTAAGGTATTTTATGAAATTTAAGGAATTCTAAAGGATTAAACGATTCCGAGACAGTTTAAAAACGCGAATTTATGTTCGTTTTGTTTAATGTTAATTTGACAAGGTTAATTCATTTTTGTTGTAGCGAATTTTTCACTTGAAATCGATGTAAACTTACTTGAAGTCACGTGAATTCATATGAATTTTCTTGAAATCTTCTGAAGTCATTTGAATTCATATGAAGTCACTTGAAATCACATGGAATCAAATGAAGTCACATGAAGTTACATGAATTCACTTGAAGTCAAGCGAATTCATTTGAATTTTCTTGAAATCTCCTGAAGTCTCCTGAAATATCTTGAAGTTAGAAGTAGTGTAAATTTTGTACAAACGCTTGGTCGAGTTGTCAACCCCTCGGTATAACTTTTACGTTTTTATCTTATTAAATGAAGCAAACGGTTAGGGTTGTGACTCTTGGGATATGATTACAAATGTTACTAACAGTATAAAGGTATAATAAGCGGCTATAGTTTCTCAGTAATATTCATTATTATTAAGTCAGTAATGATACCCTTGCCCTAAACGTGTCTCTCCCAAAGAAATTGGTATACGAGATTGATCAATAGTTGAGGTAAAATAGTTCCTGGTATGCTAGTATAAGGCAATTTACGGGTCGTAGAGGCGTTCGGTCGGTCAGTGATCCACGATGATGATCCTAAGACTCTCGCTGGTAAAAGTAACCGTTACGAAAGACATCCTCTACGAACAAAGAAGCCAGAATGATATGCATTTTTATAATCTATATAAGGAACGAACTTCCACCACATTTTTTGAATATAATGAAACCCCCTAGCTTTTCCCTTAGATGATCAACTAACTAGAGTGCTTATAGCGAGATTGAAACAAAACTAGTTGCAAATAGTTGACCCGTCTTATCCGAGTTAGAGTCGGTCCACAATAACTCGGATAAGCGAGGTTCTACTGCAATTCTTGCATCAGTTTAAATACTTCTTTATCCCTCCTGCCTTGATGAAAGATATAAATCAGCGAGATAATGTGAGTGGGAGCGATCAGGACGTGATATACTGTCTATATTGTTACTTATAAAGAAGACATGGTTAGGAAGTTTCGAATTTCTCACTACAGGTAACGGACCTATGTTTATCGCTTCTTACGGGAGTGCATTTTAAACAGCAGTAGAATGCAGTTATACGTCATTATCGTGCAATTGCATTGCGGTACTGGATGCCGCCGTGGTCCGATCTATCCCAGGGATTCTCTCGAAGTCTTGGAGGACTCTCTAGGACTGGGAAAGCTACCTAGGAGATAAATACATGCGCTAGAGACACGTGGTTCGCGGTGATCGCGAATCATCGAGGGTCACCGCAGTCACCGTGAGAACCACTGGCGCAATGAATTAGAGCCATTCACTGATCCGTGCCTATCCGTGAAACATGAAACCGGCCTATACATATAGTTTCTGCATCGTAATCTAAATGGAATGCATTTTCCCGGGACCGAAGCTGCGAAAAGGGCGTAACCCCACGGCACGCGAAATTCCCCACGTCCGCTTCCTCAAGTGCTCCTCTTGAATATAGTTAATCAAAGGTTTCACAGCAGATCCAGGTTTTATCGGATTTTTTTATGGCTTTATATGGAAAATAAGAATTCCACTGTTGCCAGGCTAGATCCTCTATATATAGTGCCTTAGGTATGAAAAATTATTTTGCAAACCTTTTATTCACTTTAAGGATATTTATCACAACTTTCCGTACAAAAATATAATGTTATGCTTCCGCTTCTTGCGTTTTTATGCTTTATTTTGAATTGTTTTATTGTTCCAGCAGCACCTTCTTTTATATTTCCGTATAATTCTCTGCAATAAGCGATTAATTTTGCTTGATTACTTAATTAATTTTGACGATAATATTGCACAATAAGAAAATATACAAGTAAATAGTTAGATGAATTCATTATAAAATGTAAACAGCTGCTATAAAGCCATATAGGAAAATTTAAGGTCAATTAAATTAGTTTTACGACTCGTCTGCAGAAGCTCATGTCTGTAATTCTATTAAGAACATGCATTTGGCATTAAATACTCATCTGTAAAATAAAATCACCACCATTTATACTCCATGCCGTTTCACACGGTATAAAGTATAAACTATATAAAATATAAGCTATAATGTATATAAGTTAGCAAAGATCAATCAACCATTACGATCTGCACCGATCTGCGATCACCTTGAAGAGTCTCGTTGTGCCGTTTTTCAACGGAAAAATGCTTTTCAGGGCACATCGATTGCGTGGGAATACAGTGACAGTCTAGATTCTTAGTTTCTTTTACCAGTCTAACCAGTTTATTACTCTACTAATGATAATACTCTCATTCTCTATTCAAGAATCCAACTTTTAAACCCGTAACCGTATTATACATGTGTGTCAGTAATGTTAGTATCGACCGCAACTTATTATACAAAAGACATGGTTTCGCAAATACTTATTCTACTATTATTACCAAATTTTATTAGTGGCTTATTTCCTTGCAGTTTGTTGACTGGTACCATAAGGTTTGTGTTTCACAATCTAGCTGTGGTATTTGAAATCAAGATATTGCAGAAGAAGTTGTATTCATAATTGAAATTACAAACCAGACGTAGACAATCGTCATTTTAAATGATGATTTCCTAGTTTTCAGTTGTTATTTGGCATAAATTTGCCATAATCATGTTATGGTTTCTTCTATTCCGATAATCGTCTTCAGCTCTTCTCACGGTGTGAATTATTCCCCTTCGGCGACGTCTTTTACGATCCTAGACATTATTATATACGTGAGAGACTAGATCATGATATAGGGCTCAAATATCTACTCCTATTCTTCTCATGTATACAATATGCATATAGTTATACATATATAGTGCAATGAAATGTAATTATATACTTATTACATGCAGCAGACCATGACCGAGAAAAGTATTGACATTGATATCTCCAATTATATTTACAAGATTTTCAGAATAGTGTAATGGGTGCAATGGTTGGTCACCCTCCAATGATTGGCCATTTGCTTTAAATAATACATAATCAAAATGTATTCACAAAGAAAAATATATTAATAAGCAGTGCAATCATTGGATTTTTATTCACTAACATTGCATATTTTTCCCTTTTTTACATGGATATCGAGCAACTGACAAGTATTTTTCAATTGTTGTGGACTTTTTGAGCATCCTCGTGCAGAAAAGTATTAAAGAAGCGACAGTGGGCGCGGAAAAGATTGATTGCGTGGGAACCATAGCAGGTTTCGCAATTAAGCCATATTACAATTTTTAATAGGTTTAACTGCTGTCTACCTTCTTCCTCGCCTAGAGCTTTCACAGACGAATAATTTGATTTTCACTTTTTGCCCGACTTTCAAGAAATTCACGTTTCTGCTAAATTCTACCACGAAACGTATTATCATAATGTAGTTATAATAATAAACGAAAATCATGAGAAAAGAATTTCACAAATGATTTCAATCATAATTTATTTTACATTATCCTTTTTATTTTGAAAACATTTTTCCAAGTATTATTGTATAATCTTGTTTTTCTTTAATGCAAATGATGACATCTTGTCGACATTTGCAGAACTTGTTCTCTGATCCTTTTACTTTATGTACTTGTTTATGTTTTCTTTTGAAGATATTCTAATTTATAAAAATTGGTTTTCATTAAAGAGAAGCAAATGAATTTGAACGTGGGGTCTCTGGCTATAGTTTTTCGTAGTTCTAGTGTAGTCCTGATCTGGAAAACTGGCAAGGACCTCACAAGGCGCATCACGCTAAATACCCCAAGTAGGGAGAACTGGTCAATACCCCATCAAATTTATAAAACTATTCTTGAATTAATTATTTGTAATATTTGATTACTTAACTAGTTAATTTTCAAAAAAAGTCCGAATTTAAAAAGAGGTAGTATTAAACCGAAAATAGATTCTCGCGATCCCGAAATCTGAGGCCGCAATCTCTTTTCACCCATTGGATGGATTTCTATTTGCTGCCTGAAATTGAAAATCCAAATCAGAGCTGCCAATAGATTTTAAGGAGTTTTTAAAGATTCTCAAAAGACTTTAGGGGAATTTTAAGATCTTAAAATAATATTAAATTTTTCTGCAATATTTCAAGGGATTTTCAATGATATTGATAAATTTTACAGGATTTTCAAGAGATTTCAATTATAGGGAATTCAAATGATTTCAAGATTACAAGATTTCAAAGATATCAATATTTTAAAAAAATATTTCAAGTTATTTTAATGGATTTGGAGCGATTTCAATAGATTTAAAGTGATTTTAAAGAATTTTAGAAGAATTCTGATGAGTTTCAAGTAATTGAAAAATTTTGTTAAGTATTTTAAAGAATTCTAATGGATTTTAAAAGAACTCCAGATAATTTTCAAGATTCTCAAGTAATTTCAAAACGCATAAAAAATATTTTTAGATTCTTTAAAATCTATTAAATATATCTCTTGAATTTTATTGAAATCTTTCGGAATAATTTTAAATGTTTTTTCATTTCTTTTAAGTCTGCTGAAAAATCTTTTTAAACCTTTTGAGATCGTCGAAATTTAAAGGATTTTTAATGATACTAAATAATCTCAAAGGATTTAAAATAAATACCAAAAATATAAGGATTTGCATGAAATTCAAAGATATCTAGATATTTGAAAGGATTTCAAGGGATTTCAAATAATTGTTATTAATGAGATATTACTTATGGTATATCGTTGCCGGATAACTATGTTAAAATATTTAAATTCAAAATATAGAAATCCTGACCAGGGCCTCGTTCGAACCCTATTTTAAATGTTATAAATGCATCTTATAGGTTTATTATATCACGAGGCTTGATTGATGGAGATCATCAGAGATTGCACAATTATCAATGGAGGATACACAATATATTATGTCTGTACTTTCTACAGAAACGTGTATCATGATATAATTAACAAGCAAACGCCCATGTAATCCGGCATCGACCTCGAATAGATTTATGAAAGGAAAAAAATTACGTAAACTTTAAAATAACGAATGGAACAATATAAAAAGATGATTTCTCGAAACGGAAAGCGAAACGTCAATTCTGATTGAACATCGTAAACTTTATCTTGAGCTTTGACTTGATGAGTGCATGCAAGAATGAATGTCCGTTTCTATTAGAAATCTAAATTACAAATCGTTTTCACGCAAAACGAAATGACATTATCTTGATGTGTTGACAATATATACTCTCGAGGCGGAAATTGCAATTACAATTGCAAAAAATTGTGAAAAAACAATCTATAATCTTATGTTTCGTATATACCTCCCTCGGGAGAGATTGTCGATTGTTAGAAGTTTTTAATTACATCATAAAATTTTTTCCTTCCGCGTGAATTTCATGCTATTGTTCCTTCTCCTCAGCAAAAGGGAGCCTTTGGAAAGGTAATCGACCCACAGATCTGAGCTGCAAAGTCAATTCAGCCCTTTTTTTATTCGCCCTCTCAAATTCTTTTTTGCTTTCTTTTATTGCGATTTCTTTCTCTTTCGTTCTTTGTCTCGTTCTTTTTCCTCTTTTATTTGATTTTCCTTGTTCCTTTTCACCTCCTTGTTTATTCTATTTATCTTCTTAATCTTCAAATCAACGTCCTTCCTGGTTCTAAACAAAGAGCAGTGGCTGAGACTCTTGAGGCGTGGCGAGATCGTAGACACGTTGAGTCATGTACAAAGTACATACAGTACATACATCCCATAATCGCAATCTCTAACGCAAAAGCCGCGAGTACTCTTCAGTAAAGTAAAGGCAAAGAACTCCAGCATTTTCTAAATCCGGTCTAAAGGAAATCGCCGGCAAGGATTCGCGCGGAAATCTCTCTTATGTTATTTTACTTTACGAGCACTGATGATACCGCACGGCGTGAGGCAGCTTTCGTTATTGCTGCACAACTTACGACCATGCAAAATTTGCTCCAAGTTGAAACCCAGTCTGGTTAAGCTGTAAAGCACTCAAGCAAACGATTTTTTGGAGAATGGAGATTTTTATGCTTGTGATGCAACCGCAACCGATGCTGCAGCCCTTTTTACAACCAACATTTCTACGGAAGAAGGTCGTTTACGCTTTTTGGTATATCTTCGATGAGTATTATTCAGACAACTTCAGGAATTCTAAAAAGAAAGATTTGAGGAAGGAAGTTATAAATGTTGTTGAAAAATATGCAGAACCTTAGCTTTAAAACCTGTTTAAAATACAAGAGAGTTAAATTATATCCGATTAGAGTATAGTATATGCAGAAATAATTAGATATAGCAGACATTTTCTCCCTGGAGACAATGGCAGTTCATCCGTGTCAAGTTTTCTTAAAACGGACGAAACTTTTTTATGACTAGAGAGAAACCTCTTAACTGTGATTCTTCAAATATAGAGCAATGAGGATTCTTGTTAGAAAGCAAACCAAATGACACATGAGAAATTCTTCTTTCTCTGGATGAAGTAATCAATCATTCTGGATGTTTATAATTGTTTGTGAAATTTCAAAACGCTACTGAAGCAAAACACAGCATTGCACTCTTTTAAACATTTATTAGTGATCCTGCAATTTCAGTGAGAAACGTGGGCGGACAAACGTCTTGCAGAGCTGTAGTTATATAGGTATAGAAACTCCTTGCGGCTTAAACGGGTTCGGAGACTTCGATGCTTCGTATCCACACACATACAGCTATAAATTGCATGGCTGTATTCTATTCAATTGGAGGATGTGTACACGTATGTAGTATTCTATGTTGGTACCGAGTGGACAATATACGTTCATTTATTTAAAAATAAGTACCGGAATCTCCAAACATGGGGAAAGAATTTATTACACTATATCGTATAAAAACACTTTTATTCTCGACTTCAGTGTCTTCTGTGAACAAGAGTTGAAAATTTTAAACCAATATAAATTACCAGTTAGGACAAAATATATTTTTTCTTCTGAAAAGTGGATGATAGGATCCGAACGTTTACATTACTGAATGAATTTCGTTTCGAATTGAAATAGGTGACTCATATATTCATCATGGGGTTCATTCATATTAAACGGTCGTCGCAACTTCATGGGAATATGAAACTGGTTTGCTGGGAACAAGACAAAATTATAATGAAATCGATTACTTCACTCGATTAAACATTTTAAGCATGCCTGAAATCTCGCTTGTAATTTAAGAAATTATTTCATCTTTAAATGCTAAAAGTACCGCTATATAGTAGCATCAGATATTACAAAATTCATGTCCTGTATACTATATGTGTAAGGGTCATCGGCTTTTATAAAAATGAAAGTTCCCAAGCCTTTGAGTTTCTGAAAATATTATTCCTTTTGAATCTTCATTTTCCTCAACCAAGTGGAACGGAAACCATTTCTCTGAGTCTTTCTCTCGTTCCATACAGAATTGCTTCTTTTATTCCACACTAAAAGAATGCAAATTTGTTTGTTATGGTAGATCGACTTGAAACCGAGAGACCCGGATCTTGAACGTGATTAGATTTACGAGTGGAGATGGGAGATCTTTCACTGAAATCAGAATAATATATGTACTTTTTTGGCTACGGGAACATTTTCATGTATTTTTTTAATGAAAGCTTCTCAATCTTATCCGCGTATTTTTACACATTTACTTTTTATCACATTCTGTTCCTACAAATGTAGTACTTAAGTAAGTACTTAAAGATACAGCTCTGTTTTTAGTGATGCTATACAATTTTATTACTTTTCTTTATATGTGAGATGAGAAAGGAAGACTTCGATGCTCGAATCAAACTTTCCGATCAATAGAGAACGATTTGAATTCATCCGGATGAGAGAATCGAACGGACACGTCCTTTCGTTCCACGTTCTTTTTATTTGCGATGCGATGAAGTGAACATACAAAAGAGAATCGCGTCATTTCCGGTTTGCAAAGTTGTAGAGTACTTCGTTATGCGCGTCGCGCCAAATCGTGAGTTCCTCAATTGATATATATGCTCTTGACCGTCTTCGGCCTCAAGAGGAAGTCATCCTTAATCACGTACAGAAATAAAAGGATACATTAATTACAGATCGTGAAAGATGAAAGTATTATTTGAAGAGAATATAGAAGTTAATAATCCCAGTTTTTCAAAGGCATATTTAAAAATCCGTTTAAAGTATCGAAAAAGTGAAACAAAAACAGTGAAAAATCCGTGAAATTTCACTGATTCTCAGTAGATTTACAATGGATGAAATCTTGAAAAGAGAATCACTGATTCAATTTTAGAGAGTATAATTTTGCACAAAGAGCCTACAAAGGGGATAACCAGGACTGCAATTTCTCGTTGAAAGGATGTACCTATATATATAATTAGTCAATTGTAGATTGCGGTGAATTCTAAAGTAGTCTAATTGCATGATACCCTTATTTTATATTTTACATTCTATTTTACATTCTTCACTCATCTATTCACTTTTGTTGTATTTTCACAAAATTATTAACAATGAATGGTATAGCACTGTGAGAATCTCAGCGTATAGACTATAATGAACCCTTTGTTATATACAAAACTAAATTATACACTTTCAGTTTCCATATTAGGTTTTTCCATCAAACGAGTAGGTACCTACTGCATTAAAATAAAAATATAATTTTATAGTGCAAGCACTCACGTGCAGAAATTGCCCCATTTTGCCCTCTTTAAAATGGGGTTCTGACGAGGCCCTGGTCGGGATTTCTATTTTCAATAAAAATATTTTTGTATAATTAGGCATTTATGGGACAATCTAACATCGGGAAAAGTAGGAAATTCCCAACATTTTCCACACTTCATTAAACTATATTTTATGATTGTATAATTTCATAATCGGTTTTTAAGTGATGTCGAAAGTATTTCAAAAGTTTTTAAATGGTTTCATAAGCGATTTAATATATTTATAAAAATCCAAAAACATGTTTTGTTGTCAAAGTACTTCAAAATCTTGAATTTTTTTAAATTCCTTAAAATCACCTGACATCTTTTCAAATCCTTTCACATTCTTTGATAACTCTGAAACTTCTTGAAAATTCATTTTTATAGTATTCTAAAAATCTTTTTAAAATGTTTAATATCATTAAAAATCCCTTACAATATTTACAAATAGTTTTAAATGATTTAAAAGCCTTTAAAATCCTCTAATATCATTTTAAATTCCTTGAAATACTTTACAAAATTTTTCAGTTACTTCAAAATCTTAAAACTCATTTTAATTCTTTCGAAATTCTTTTAAAATTCTTTAAACCCACTTGGAGTCTATTGAAATCGCGTTAAATTAATTAAAATCACATACAATCACTGGAAATCATTTTGAAAATCCATTAAAATTCTTTTGTAACATGTAAAATCCCTTGAAAAGCCTGCCAAAATGTTTAAATCACTTGAAATTTCTGGAATATCATTTAAAAATCCCTGAAATATACTAAAAATACTTTGAAATAATTCCAAATTTGGAAACTATTTTGAATTTTCTTTAAATTCTTTTAAAATTCCTTTAAGTTGTTCAAATCTCTTAAAAACATTTAGCAAATCTTAATATCTTTAAAATCTTGTAAAATCTCTTGAAATCATTTAAGTTACCTTGAAATTTTTAACTCGTGTGAAAGCTCTTAAAAATCCTTAAATTCCTAAATTGTGGAGTTCATTTAACATCCTTTAAAATTCTTTAAAATGATTTAAAACCCTTGCTATACATAACAAATTTTTTTCATTTATTTGAAAATCTTGAAATTAATCTAAATTCTTTAAAATCACTTGAAATCTTATAAAAATTCTTTTAAATTCTTTAATATCATTTAATATCCCGTGAAATACTTAACAAATAGTTTTTTTATCTTATAACGGGATATTGACCTGCAGTTTTCCCTAAGTGGGGTATTTACAATAGTGACAGTGTGACTCGTCTTGTGGAGTCATTTCCAGTTTTCCAGATAATTAGGACCACATTAGAACTAGGGAAAACTGACCAGGACCCCATTAGGGTCCCATACAAATTTCTGCACGCGCTATAGTTTTAGCCTCGACTTATTGCCTTTGTAGGGAAGTTTAATCCATTAAGATTTAAGATTATTCTCCATTATTTTATTAGACCAGCTCTTAGATGAAACCTATCTAATAAATCGAATATTTTAGTGAAATTTCCTCTGCTCCACTTTTTAAAGGTGACGCATTGTGCACACAAATACGCTAGTCTACTTCAATTGAAATCACAATCAGATTATGGTTTGATCGCTCTGAGACACAGGAAATAGGGGCACGCGTCGCATTACTCGCATCAGTTTCGTTATCTAATCGCAGCTATGTATTTCGGACAGAAATAATATTTCCCAGTGCATGTTTGATAATATATCTTTGCCCTACTAAACAATAATTCAAACACGTGTACGACACACGCAAGCTCAATTCATATAATAATCGGAAAAGCATATCCAAAGCAAAGTGTAGAATGTCAATAATTGTAAAATAGCATTGTGTCTATTATAGTAATGTCCTTCAAGTTCTACAATTCATACCCAAATATAAATGGTGAAGTAAATTACGAATCGAAGGCATTGGACCAGAGATCCCGGAAATGAGCTGCTTAAACAAATATTTCGAGCTTTTTAACAAAACACCAAAATAATTTTTTTTGTCTTTGATTTTGCCATCATCAACAGGAAGTCATTTGGTTCAGAAATGTTTATAAACTGTAAAAAGAATTTGAAAATGAACAGGAATGTTAATTAATCTTGTCGAAATAACAATTTGAATTTGTCTTCTTTTTATATTTTGCAGTTATATCAGCCATCGTTGTATCGACGCACCAGGTACCTCAGGACGCGAACAACCTGAGGTTTCAAGAACCAGCACGAGAGGCTTACTTCAATGGTTCAGCATATTTGAAACTTAGTTCCTTCGTCTCGGTTCACAGGCACAGTGGCCTCAGTTTTAGAACTTGTGAACCTGGTAGACTTTTCAAACAATGGGTTGAAGGCGATTGGATAAGTCTCGAAGTCAATCCCGATGGCCTTCTTTTTGTCGCAGTCATCAATCAACAGCGCTATGATGCAAAATTAAACGCGAGGCTACTTGATAATGTCTGGCACAATGTGAATCTATTCTTCAAGCTTGGAAATCTGACCCTTAGTGCTGCAGGTCACAAACAGGTAAATTAATTAAGGTCTTGTCTTATACCGTCAAGTATTTTAATTAGTATCTAACTGAACATCATCCTTCACCTAAAGCTAATCGATTAGCTAATTCAGAGCGTTTACAATCAAGCATTGACAAAACTGATGTTCCGCCCTTTAATCGCAATATATATATATATATAGTGAAACTCTGGAGAACGTTGAACTCTTTTGCGTAACCGTTATTACTTTTTATTGTTTAGATAATTGCGAATGCCACCTACAACTCTGCCATTCTCACACTTCCGGATTACAGCGGGAACAGCACACTGATTGTCGGTGAAAACTTTCGAGGTTGCATCCTTCAAGGACCTGCGATCCTGTTTAACGAGACGATCAATAAGGGAGCCCTCTTCGGATCCTGTCCTGCAGATTCTAAAGGATGTGAGTATCCGATGGTTCTTTTTTAAATTCAATTCCTTTCAGAGTTCCTTGATACCAAGTTGATTGAGGATTGGGACCCGAAGTTGTTCATTGTGAAGAGCATCAGTGTTTTTTTTTGTGATGGCACCGTTTGAGAGTTTGAATCACGTTTTATTTTGTGTTTTGTATACATGGAGAAAATACCTCTTGCTCTTCTTATATATTAAAAAACTCACTGAGTTTGTGAAATGTTATAATATTTTTCATGGACAAGAGGAGTCTCTGTTTTTGGAAAATAGTGTTGTCCTAGAGGATGTCTTCCTTGTGATATTTTTGGCTTGCAGACTAGATTTGAGATTTTTAGATGCTAGGCCTAGGCCCCTCTAGATTCCATGCACGAAGTATACAATTTTCAGGTGGTTCGAGCAACAAGGACGATGTTTTCACCCCAACTTCTACTAAGGACAACTGCCACAATGAGCCATGCATGATGCACGGAAAATGCGTGTCGAGACAGAACCGTTACGAGTGCCACTGTTACGCCCGATATTCCGGCAACAACTGCCAAATTGACAATGGTAGATCTCGTCTGATCCTTCACGACCCAATTCGCATGACCTTTCTCTTCATGGGGACAATGCTTTTATTTTAGAAATTTTCTTCACTCGGTCAACGCTCTTGAGTCTTTAACAGTCACGAGAAGAAGAAGCTAAATAATTACTAAAAAATAGAAGACTTGTGTTTCTAAAGAGAAGACTGCTATCTTTCATTTTCTAATTTCATTTCACAACTTCACTAACCATTCAATTCTATCACCCACACGTAATCTGGATTCAATTCAAAACACTCTATCCATATAAATTTAAAGTCTATTATTTCCGTTCTTGGTATTTTAGATTTATTTAGAATCAACCATCCGAGAGTAATTGTATAGAATAAACTGTAAAGAATGGGCTTGAGACACTTTTGTGCATTACTTGGATTATCAATTACGTAGTTATAATAGATTGAAAGAGATATCAAGTAATGATGAGGTATTATTTTACTAACCAATTTAATAGTATAAGAGAGTACACAGCAGACATAAAACTCGGTCAGCTGCTAAGTTTTTGAGCCTGGTTTGAGGGAAACTCACAGGGGATTGGATGCCTTGAATTATGGAGGGAAATTATCACAGACGATTGCTAGCAGGTGCACCATATTCGAGTACATTAATCGATTCAATCATGCACTGTAGAATGTACTATGACCCTACGAACTGTACCAAGTATGCCAACAATTGATCCACCCTCTTTGCGCCTAGGTTTTATATGAATATACGTATATAGTTCGTGCTTGCTATACCTTATCGAACAAGATCAGTGGCCTTACGTTAGTCAAAGCACTTTACAGCTCAGTAGAACCTTTAAGAAAGGAACACAATCATTTGAATCAACAAATATTATACTTACATATTTTTTCGCTCTGTATATGTACTTCTTTTCAGAACCTTTCTATAGAGAGAGAAAATATTTGTTAAGTAAAATTTTATCTTATAAAGTTCAGAAATTGAAAAATTAGTCGAAGTAATTTTCATCCAATACTAAAATAAAAATTTTACATTAACTTTCCAAATTTAATCTTATAATCGTTTTATGAGAAAGAATGGACTCAGTCAAGTGTGAGACCTGAGAGAAATTGTTCGTAAATGCAAGCGTAAAAATTACATAGAACGCATATAAGATAAGATAACAGAGAACACATGTTTGGATTAACGGTATCAAGAAAAGAATATGTATTATCTAAAAATTTTTACATAGTACATAAATGTTAAAAAATGGTGATAATTCAGAAATTTTGGAGACACGAGTTAGTAGACTCTTTAGCTTTCATTTTAAGATGATGAAACTTCAAATTACTCTAGTTAAACAATTCATTAAAGGGGAACACTTTCACAGGGTGATTTTATCAGTCTGCAGTTATGCGGATGAGCATGAATAACGCTTCGCTTTTGATTTCGTGTGACTAACACATATGCTTTAAGTCAGCTAAGACGATTAATTAACATACTAATAATAATGATCCCATTCAGGTTTACCGTGTTTGAAGAAACCTTGTCACAACGGAGGCACCTGCACAGATGATCCAAGGGGCGATTATAGTTGCAACTGCTTACCTGGATTCACCGGTACTCACTGTGAATCGAAACTTGGAGAGCGATTATGCAAAGACAATCCTTGCCAGAATGATGCCATCTGCGTGGAATCAAACAACGATTACAAGTGCGAGTGCAAAGATGGTTGGACTGGAAAAAATTGCGATGTGAACATCAACGAATGTCTTTCCAATCCCTGTTTAAATGGTGGAGCCTGCATTGACGGAATTAATAATTACACTTGCAAGTGCGACAAAACTGGGTCAGTATATTTGAATCGGTATCATAAATTGGAATATTTTATTCTCCTATATTTGAAGTGTTCGATATTTTCCGATCGGTTGACTTTAAAATTAACACCAGTGACAAGAAAATAATTTCGTATTTCCTAGATTTTAAATTCCTAGATTGAATCAGGACCAATTCTAATTTTCCTTCATTCTTTCAACAGATATCGAGGTTCCTACTGCGAGATGAACATCGACGAATGCGAGGACAACCCTTGCTTGAACAACGGCAAGTGCTTCGACTTTTACGGTGGCTACACCTGTCAATGTCCCATGGGATTCGATGGTCAAAACTGCGAGCAAAATTTGAACGAATGTCTCTCGAACCCTTGTCTCAACGGAGGTTCTTGTGTTGACGACGTTGGAAGCTATCACTGCAATTGCCTGAGTGGATTTGTAGGTCGACACTGTGAACATCCTTTGCCCGTCCAGGCCCGTTCCGGTTGCGAAAGTGAAGAATGTTCTCAGGACAGTATTTGCGTTAAGGATGATCATGGATTACAGTGCGTCTGTAAACCTGGATTTGTTGGAAATCCTCCTAACTGTACGCTCAATTACTGCACCAGTAACCCGTGCGAGAACGGAGGTACCTGCAACAACGGCAAAGACGGATTCAATTGTTCCTGCCCTCCAGGATTTAAAGGTAAGAGGAAGTTTCACTTTCCAGCAATTTTAGAAGATGCAGCTTTCTTCGTTCCCTTCTTTAGCTAACTTTAAAACGCCTTAACATTTTTTCAAACCTCTTTAAAATTCGAGGAAAATATTCGTAATTCTTTTATATAATTGAAACTCTCTTGAAATCTTTAGAAACCCTTAGAATCTCAAAGAATACCTGGAGCTTCAATATGAACAGAGTAAATGAATTAATTTATATTTTCCCTTACTTGCATTTTCCTGGATATTTCCCTGACTTACCTGACTTCCCTAACATGTGGTTACCTTGAATTAGTGTTTTAAACTTGATTGATCCAAACCTTATGGTGAATATTAATTGACATCTAGTATATTTTCCATTTTTTAATACAATTATAAAATTATTTCTGGAACGATCAGAATTTCCTGAAACTGAATTCGGTTGGCTAGCATTTTGTCAAAAGATGACCTAGAGAACTTGAAAGAAAACTAGACTTCTGAGAAGTACCTTGATTGACCCTTTAATGTAACAAAAATTTACAATTCATCTTCTACTTACTCAATCACTTTGTCTCTGCTTTATTCGCTTCTTGTGAAATTTTGTGAATGCCTGCCAATAATATTTATGTGTTTCATGTTTTGTGTTTGTCGCATTGTTCACGCTATCTTAGGACCTACTTGTTTTACTCCTGCCTCGGAGTGGTGTTCCTACTGCTCCAACGGAGGTACCTGTGTCGAGGTCGCTTACGGTATGAAATGTCTATGCACCAGATTCTGGACTGGACCTCAGTGCAAAGAGCCTGTTACTTGTGCTGATATGCCTTGCAAACAAGCGGCAGTCTGTCGTGATTATGTGAGTTTTGTCTTTGTGTGTCCCTATTTTGTCTACCTGTTTTGCTTTTCGTGTTTGTCTTTATGTCGAAAATCCTTTTCCTGACCTCCTACAGCTTGGTGGTTATTATTGCAACTGCGAATCTGGCTGGACAGGACCGGATTGTGGAATCGACATCGACGAATGCTCCAGTGATCCTTGTCGCAATGGAGGAATTTGCATCGACCAGTCAAATAATTATTATTGTCAATGTCTCCCTGGCTACACTGGTAAAAAAATGTTTATTGCTTGCCCTGCTTTCTATGTAATTTTTGTGTCTGAAAAGAGTTTCTTTCCTTATTTAGTACTCACCTCTTAAATAATTTCTTCTTGCAGGCAAAAATTGTCACATCAATATTGATGATTGTGCTTCTCAGCCTTGTAAGAATGGAGGAACTTGTATGGACAAAGTTCATAGCTACTCTTGTAATTGTACCCGAGATTTCATAGGTGACAATTGCGAGGAGGAATTCGACGCCTGTGCAATCAATCCTTGTGCAAATAACGGAACCTGTACTTTGTTCCCAAGATCCAGGCGCGATTTTGTGTGCACGTGTCCCAGAGGATTTGAGGGAAAAACTTGTAACATCAACACTGATGACTGTGTCGATGCTGATTGTCCAGATGAGAGGGTTTGCTTTGATATGGTTGCTGGCTATGAGTGCAGGTGCAGAGAAGGATACACTGGTGCAAATTGCACCGAGTTGATCGATCCATGCTTCACGAAACCTTGCAACAATGGTACCTGCATTGATATAGGAGATAAGACCATTAAATGTAACTGCAATCAGGGATATACAGGTATTTTTCTTAAGGGCCTAGAGCAATTTTCCCTTTCTTACACTTAATACCTTTTCCAAACATTAACTATTTATATTTTTTCTTTCTCAGGTCAATTTTGTGATCAAGACATAGACGAGTGCGCCATTAAGGGTAACACTCTCTGCAACAATGGGATTTGCGTGAACAAAATAGGCAGTTACGAGTGTTATTGCAAACCAGGGTTCTCCGGAGACCATTGTGATATCAATATCGACGAATGTTTATGCGGACCTTGTAAAAACAATGCAACGTGCATCGACAGGATCAATACCTTCGAATGCGATTGTCCTCCAGGCTTTGCAGGAAAGTCCTGTGAAATTGACATCAATGAATGCGAAACGAACCCCTGTTTGAATGGAGCCACCTGTTTGGACGGAATCGCCACCTACAACTGCGTTTGTTCCCCAGGATTCACTGGCTATAATTGCGAAACCAATATCGACGACTGCGAACCTCAGCCATGCTTGAATTATGGAAAATGCGTCGATGGTCTCAACAGCTACGTTTGTGATTGTTCCGACACTGGCTTCGAAGGCGAGCATTGTGAGAATAATATCGATGACTGTATTTTGAATCCCTGCGTACACGGTGCCACTTGTATTGACGATATCAAGACCTTCAAGTGCCAGTGTTACCAAGGATATGCAGGAACTCATTGTGAGATTGATATTAATGAATGTGAAAGCTCGCCTTGCCAATTCAATGGAACTTGCTTGGAAAGATCGAATGAGACGCTCTATAAAAGTGATGCAGTCAATAAACCTGCAATATTTACTCAAGAATTTAGCTATGCGAACGCTAGTGGGTAAGTCTTTGAAAGATTTTTAAAATTATGAAGAGAACCTTCAATTTGAAAACAGTATAAAATCCCTAATGATTTTTTTATTTGCAGATACGAGTGTCTCTGTGTGCAAGGTGTAGCGGGAAAGAACTGTGAAGTGAATATAAACGAGTGCGAGAGTAGTCCCTGTCATGAAGGAACCTGTATGGATCGAATCGGAGGATACACCTGCGAATGTAATGAAGGTTTCGAGGGAGAACAATGCGAACACGATATTGATGAATGTCAAGTTTACACTCCCTGTGAACATGGAACTTGTATCAATGGCCGAGCTGATTACTTCTGCTCTTGCGAACTTGAATACGGCGGTAAAAACTGCTCTGTGGCTCTTACTGGCTGTCAAGGTAACGCTTGTCAGAATGGAGGATCTTGCTGGCCTTACCTTGAGAAAGAAACTGAGCATAAATTCAACTGCACGTGTCCTAATGGATACCATGGAGAAATTTGCGATAAGGTGAGACCTCGTAATATTACTGAACTAAATAAGAATCTGAAGCAATCGCATTCAATTTTATTTGCTCTTTGCAAAATGCTCCTACCTTTAAATTCTTGAGATAGAATCAGGTGCGTAATTTATAGAGAAATCGAATATTTTCAGTGGAATAGAATTCATGAGTTAATGTTTATTTTATATTTATTAGATAACAAAGATGTCTCTGAGTGGAAGTTCCTACGTGATGGTAAACACAACTCGTGATGAAGGCTACGACATCCAATTTCGATTCCGTACAACTTTGCCTAATGGTCTCCTCGCGATGGGAAAAGGGTCAACGTTTTATATGCTGGAACTTGTAAATGGAAAACTAAACTTGCATTCGAGTCTTTTGAACAAATGGGAAGGAGTTTTTATCGGAAGTGGTTTGAACGATTCCAACTGGCAGAAGGTCTTCGTAGCTATTAATGCAACACATTTGGTTCTTTCTGCGAATGAGGAACAGACGATCTATCCTATTAATTTGAATGAGGGCTCGAATGCGACTCATACTTCGTTTCCAACAACTTTCGTTGGTGGAACGATCAGCTACCTTCGAAAACTTGCTCATGGCCCTCCTTCCTTCATTGGCTGCACTGAGGACGTTGTTATCAATGGCGAATGGGTTTATTCAGGCACCGAATCTAAAACAGTTCTGATGGAAGGTGTCGAGCCAGGCTGTCCAAGAACAGCTCAATGTAATCCAAATCCCTGCAAAAATGGAGGACATTGTACCGATGGGTGGCAGAATTTCTCCTGCAAATGCGAAAGACCTTATCTTGGTAAAACTTGTGAATACAATATGACAGCTACCACTTTTGGTTACGAAAACATCACTGACGGTTACGTGACAGTGAAAGTTTCCGACGCAGCAAGAAGGGCTGTAAGATCCATTATCGACATTTCAATGTTCATTCGCACGAGACAAGAGAGAGGGGACATTTTCTACTTAGGCTCAGAACAAAACACACCTTTCGATCTGAAAAATCAAGAGAAAACCTACATCGCTGCGCAACTTAAGGGTGGAGAACTACTTGTCAGGATTCAGTTCAATGGAACCGAAGCTTACACTGTTGGAGGCGTAAAATTGAACGATGGCAATAATCATTTGATCCAAGTTATCAGGAACGTAACTCTCGTCCAGGTGAAAATCAATGGCACTGAATATTTCCGTAAAACGATTAACGCTAGTGGATCGCTTAATGTAACAGTTTTATACCTGGGAGGTTCGCCTCAATCCTCTAGATACATTCGACAAGTCGAGAGTCGTTTAATGGAGGTACCACAAGAACCTCAGGTCAATTTCAAAGGAATTATTCAAGACGTTCAGATATCCAATGGAGTTGATACCATGGTTGTAGAGTTTTTCCCACTCCAAGCTGAAGATATTCCATCTCCAATTAAATTCGGAATAGTCTCATTTGATTCTGAGAAAGTTTTGAAGGGCGTGAAATCGGATAATGTTTGTATAAGCAATCCGTGTTATCATGATGGCGTTTGTCACGTCACGTGGAATGATTTTTGGTGCAATTGTCCTCGAGGTTACACGGGAAAAACTTGTCAGGAAATGGAATTCTGCCAGCTTCAAGATTGTCCAATAGGCTCGAAGTGTCAGAATCTGGATGATGGATATGAATGTCTTGCTAATGCCACATTTGATGGTGTCAGTACATCTTTCAGCTACGTTTATAATCCATTGGAAACTATCAACGAGACGGAATCGACGATAGAGACGATAGAAATTACTTACAGATCGAATACAGGAGGTACTTTGATGCACATTGCTCCACGATCAGGAGATCAGTATTTCTCAATATCAGTTTTCCACGATATGATTACTGTTTCCTGGAAATTGAATTTGGAAAATACGGGAGTTCTCACCTTTGGGAAGATAGAACCGGACGGAAATTGGACTTCCATTATGTTGAGGTTGAGCAATGATTCTATGGAGTGTGGGTATAATAACATGAATGAAGACTTGGTGCCACACTCGAGTCCGAACTTCAGTTTTTCACTATGGTATGATCTGCTTGTTAGTGGTACTGTTACTCTCGGTGGACTTGGTGGAAGTTTGTCTGAAAGGCACAGTTATGTGACGATTGGTCAGGAAAGACGTATTGAATCTAGAGAAGGCTTGGATGGAAACTCGGTTGACTTTGGGGATCAACGATTGACGACTGCATTGCCACCTCACAATATGATGTCAGGTGAGTGGTTTTAAGATTTTTAAGAACTTCAAATGAAGTTGCATATTGAAATATATAAATTAATAATCATTCTTAATTTCTTTTATTACAGGAGAAGCTTTTAAAGGATGCTTAGGTGAAGTGAGAATTGGAAAGATGTTGCTCCACTTTTTCACGTTAGAGGAAGTCTACCAAAACGCGAATTTTACACCCAAGGTATTTTTATCACTTCAAAGAGACAATATGACAACCACAACGAGCCAAGAAAACATTGGCTGTCGTCTCTGTTTTGAGAATGATTGCAAAAACTCCGGGCACTGCAAGGACAAATTAAATAGTTATATTTGCGAGTGTCCTGCTGGATATGCGGAAGACGATTGCTCAGTGAATATTGACGAATGTATAGACAATAAATGCCAGAATAACGCAACTTGCATCGATGGAATTGCAAATTATACCTGTGTTTGCAAAAGTGGCTGGCAGGGTTGGCTGTAAGTTGTAAATCTTTTTTAATTAAATATCTAACTTCATTTAATTTGAATAAAAAATTAAATAAATTCATTTTTCTTTTAATAGATGCGACGAAGACATCAACGAATGTGTTACGACCCATCCTTGTCAAAATGATGGAGTCTGCGTAAATCTTCCAGGATCTTTCCACTGCGAATGTCCAGATCAGTTTACCGGAGAATTTTGTGAACATCTTAAATTGATCACTTGTAAAAATGAACCTTGTCTAAATGGATCAACATGTTTGGATGTCGTCAATGTGAAGACCAGAGATAATTTCACCTGTAGTTGCATGCCAGGATACGAGGGTACACATTGTGATACTCCTTATTGTGTCGCTCAAAAATGTCAGAACAATGGAAAATGCACGACTTTCTATCAGGTACTTTACTCTAAAATTGAATTTGACTTAATATAGTTTAAAAATTTATTTTATTCAAAAAACCATTTATATTTCTAGTCTCCAAAATGCACGTGTCCGGTTGGTTACACTGGAATGTACTGTGAAACCAATATCGACGACTGTGCTCCCGATGAACAAGGCAACGTTCCATGTAAAAATGACGGTAGATGTTACGATAAAGTAAATAATTTCGAATGCGATTGTTCGGGAACTGGATATACTGGTCCCGACTGTTCTGAAGACAAAAATGAATGCAAAGATCCAAACACAGATTGTGGAGAAGGTACCTGCGAGAACCTAAACGGGACATATCGCTGCATTTGTAACGATGGATACTGTGGTTATAATTGCAAAATCGAAAATCCGTGCAGAGAAGTACGAGAGTTTCAAAATTCTACTTATTTCTCAGACTTGAATTTATTTCCTAGAAGATATTAAAATCTTTCCTTTCCTTCTTATAGGACTTTTGCCAAAATGGAGGAACTTGCCAATGCCTCGACGACGGAGTCTACTCTTGCAATTGTACTCCAAACTACTCTGGTCAAAACTGCACAGAGGTATTTAATCGGTTTTTAATTAAAAATGGACCTTTTTTTTACCTATTCACGTATTTCTAAACTCCATTTTATTTTTCAGTATCACTCGGATCATCTGTTAGGAAGTCAAGCTCTAGACATCGCTGTGATAGTCGGGCCCATAGTAGGATGTCTATTCCTAATTGCTGCAGGATCTTTTATAGCTCTCTTTATGATGGCACGAAAGAAACGAGCGACACGTGGAACTTACAGCCCTAGCGCTCAAGAATTTAGCAATCCTAGAGTTGAAATGGACAACGTAATGAAACCTCCACCAGAGGAAAGATTAATCTAATCGAAATCTAAAGGAGGAAGCGACAGAGTTTGTTGCTGACGTATCCTAGTCCCTTGAGTAAATATTTTACTCTCTTCTCTCTGCTTTCAATTGGAATGACAATCTAGAAAATTATTTGCCTCGATAAGAGAGATTCTGGTCTCTATTGATTGATCAAGCATCACTTTCTAGTGTCTCTCATTTTTCTAGTCCTCGTCCCATGATTGTACGTAACGAGAAGGAAACTTATTCGTTGCTATCCAATATAGCGACCTACAAGTTTTGAATTTTCAGTGAAATGATATTGGATGAGATTTTCATAAGGCCCTTACTAAAATTAATCTAAAGAGATTCATGAACTGTTTGAGCTTTAATGAAAGAATTTTTCGAGGACAGAAAGACTCGTTCTGACGAATTATGTTTGGTTTTCGTATCGAAAACCGTTTCAAGTGTACTTAATACCAGGCAAGTGTTCTTATCTTACATTGAAGCTCCAGAGCAGAAAAAAACCCGTCCATTTAGTGCCTAATGTACTCAAAATACTAAATTAAAAGACTATTTATAGGCGAAGGAATCTTAATGCAATAATTACATTCCGAAATATCACATGTCTTAAGACAAGATCTCCAAAGCATAATTATGATGTGACGAGTAATAACTGTTAATTTACTACAAAGAAACTATAAATACGATTGTGTTTAAAGATAAGGCGAATGCATTTTTATCATCTAAAATTTGAATGACGCGCGTCTTAAAATTGTCATTGTTTATCAGCTTTGAGGCTGTTTTAGCGCTCGAAAAAATACTAAAAACGCGTCGTTCAGCCTGTTAATTTTGTATATATTAGTCGATAAGTTTTAAAGATTAATTATTAACGATTTTATCACTAAGATTTTTTATGAAACATAGTATTTAACGATAAACGTATTATTTGATATATTGATAATATTACAGTTGTGACCAAAGTATTTCAATCGTGGGAATACACACAAATGCCGGAGCGAATCTTAACTTTTTAAATTTCGCGGACGAACGAATTAATTTCCGAAATTTCAAAAAGCCTTTGTTAGGGATTGTTACATTTCTACACGTTTATGTAAGTTTTAAAAATTCAATCATTGTTTCAACTCCTTTTTTATTTCACATATTTTAGAAATTAATTTCCTAATTATTTAAATATGTGTCGTAAAATAAATCTGTATCTCGTTTAGTTGTAAATCTGCGATTTCGCAAGACTGAGATGTGGATGTGTGGTCTTCTAAAGCACTGTGTGCTCTTGATTTATACAATTACTCAATTTAAAAATTGTTAATCGACGATACGCAATGAAAACTGTACAATAATGTCTCTAGAAAAAAACATAACGCGAAAATGTTTTAATGTTTAAACTTCATTGTTATATATATCCGATTCTTAACTATAGTATCAAGTAATACACAATAAGTTTCAATAAAATAATTGTATATAGTATAAATTAGTTCATTTACAAGAAGTATTTACAATTTGCAGTTAAAATTTATAATACCAAGTGCAGTTTCGAAAACTGAACATTGCGACTAAACTACCGTTTAGCGATTAAAATGAACTAAAATTTGAAAATTTATTACATTGGACAATTATAAAGTGAAGATGCTCATTGGGATACATTTTCCTATTTCTTCGTATGTACTCTCGTGTACATAGTCCACTTTGTAATTGCACTCTAGTTACGGTATCAAATTATTGCATTTTTTAAATAAAACTACCGAGACTGAACTCATTCTTTTATCAGCGATGTTATCCTATTTACAATATTTTATTCCTAACTAACGCTTTTCCCATTTATTTTATGAAGTTTTTCTCGAGCTAATCTGTCGAAAAATAAAAGTCCTGCCGCTCGTTCAATAGTCTCTGGTGGAACCTGTTGACAAAAAATTAGAATGAAATACAAATATATTTGTAAGTAGAAATTATTAAATAAAATAATTACCTGGAAATTTGTTAGGGGAGCTTTATCGTCTAAAGGTTTATTTGGCATCACGAATGCCTCCATTTCTAATTTATGGTCAGCAGTTTCTCCAACGACAATTTTATAAAAATGAGTCGGCACAGCTACATGATTATTGCCAATAACTTCGTACTTGACGTATTTCTTGCCATTTTCTTCCAATCTAATAAAAAAATCAAAAGGCTTTTATTAATTTTGTTAATTAAATTGGGGCAAAATTCTTAAAATTGTAAACAAACAAAATATTTACCTTGGAAGAAACAAAGGTCCTGTACAGACATACACGTCGGTGTATACATTCGTTAAAGTTCTAACATATCTTTCCAGTCTGTTCCAAGAATCTCTGTTAAATCCTCGACCGACTTGAGGAGCCATATTCGATAAGAGAAAAGTTTGTTCTACGTGAGTTTGATTCATTTTGTGATTTCCTGCTGCTGCTAAGTGTCCCCGGTCGTATCCACTTGCTCTATAGTCGCTATTTTCTGATCTGAAGGCAAATATAATCATTAAAGTTTTTTTACATTTTAGAGAATACATTTTATAAATAAGAAATAATTAGATTACCTAAAAAATGGATGAACACTTTTATCGGAAGTAAATTCGCATTTTGAACGATCCACATTTTTGTTAGGTTGTACTTTTTCTTTTGTGAGATGTTCAAAAACCCAGTGAGCAACTCTATTTCGTCTGTCGTAGGAAAGAACGTAGTCATCGAATGACTTCACATTATCGAGGCCCGGGAATCCATACTTCATAATCTATAAGACAAGAAATTAATATAAATTTTTTATATTGATTGTTCTTCAGTAAAAAAGCTAAACCCATTTTAAACCGTGTTTGAATTTGTCCGCCTATTTCGAACTACAGCGCTCATGTGCGTAGTGCTACCAACTGTAAATGTTTTTTTCTTTATCAAAATTATATTTATTATAATGCCAAAGCTTGGGCGCATCATATATAATTTCAAAAATTTGAAACCATAATTTATTAATTCATTAGTTTAAAGTCAATATTCAACATGAAGTTCAAATAATCACGATTTGAAGATTCAGATTCAAATTGAGAAATTTAGTTCGTCATTTTGCCGATTGGCTAGTCTGAACATATTCAAGTTCATTCAAGTTTCTTCTGGAGATCGAGATCGCTACATCAAGTTCTTGCTTTTTGATTAAAAAAGGTAAGATTTTTATACATTTTGAATAAAATTCGACCAGAATCTGATAGTACAGTTGATAGGGATAAAAATTATAGATTAATTTCAAACAACTTGGACGAAAAAATGCTTTATTTTATCTTGTAAAGTTTTAACAATTTCGACTTCGTCCAAGGAACGGTCCAAGGACAAGGTCTAACGTTGTTTGTCAACAAAAGTCGCAAGCATAAATATTTTTGTTGCATTTATTAGCTTTCACTAGTTTCATTAGTTCAGTTGCCGATCATATTTCGAGTAAGAGAAGGTGGATTTAAAGGTTAGCTATATTTTTCAAGCTATTCAAATGAATTTAATCTTCGTTTTTGCATTTTTTGTGAGTGTTTTTTTTTCGTGGAATCAGTCAATCAGTTCGTGGAATAAGGCGGGAAACGACTATTTCGAAAATGTTAGTTTTTCATCAGTACAAGATTTCTAACCTCCCTAAACCTAAATTATTTTCCGAACTAGCCGATAAAATTTTCTGACACTGAACGCTTCAATTTTCTACAGTTTTAAGAAATAGATTAGGATTAGGTTAATTCGCATAAATAAATATAGTACATAGTATACTTCCTTATAAATTATCTAGGATCTCAATTTCTGTCCGTCCTAGCTTTCATGGTCTATAAATCAATACTTTATATCAATATCTCCTTACACATTTGCACATTCATTTCTTCTACCAGATTTTCTTCCTTAACGAATTAAAGAGATATTTCATCTATAATTATTTAAGCTTAATATTTTTCTTATTTATTATATCGTGTAATAATGACTTATTTTTATTTTTAGGTGCAAATCCGAGGTAACAAAATTGCAATTCGGAATATGCAATTTACAACCAAATCGCATTATTATACTTCTTAGAAAAGTTTTTTGAAAAATGAATAAACCAAATTTTAACGCTTACGTCGTAAATAAAAATGTGTGTTTAGTGCGGGAGTGTAAAATATTTGAGTCATCACAAAATATAGAATATTTCCAACGAATTGCATCCAATTGTGCAAATATTTTTTCAATATATTTTTGACTCAAATATTTTTTTCGACATGGATTTGGATACTTCTCTTCAAGTGAGCTTTTGGGCATTGACTGTGGAAACTGGAAATCATCGAAGAATCTGCTGTTGGAGAGAAATAAAATATCTACAAATGTGAGTCAATATTTTTATGGTTTCTCCTTTTTTCGATCATACTGCATAGACGAAAGGTCTGAATCGGTACCGAAATAGGTTGTAATTTATACAAATCGGATAGTGGCCGCTGTTTTTTTTTTAAACCAGCGAGTGGTTCTTTGTTTTCTGTGTATATTTCTTAGAACAGGATAGTATTTTCTTGGTCTTTTTTTTGCCATTCCCTCTTATTTATAATTAAATTCTGTTGTAATTATATTATAAATTATACTGGTCGTGAAAACTAATGCAAGTATAACATTTTAAATTAAATATTGCACACCTGGAGCAGAGAGAAAATCTGGTCCTATAGTAATAAATTTTAAAATAAGCCAAGAAAATAATTCGCGACGATGGAATTCCCACTTCAAAGGCATTTTAAGGCATGTTTTTGTAAATTATCTGAGATATTTCCTTTGAAGCGGTAACTCTTCCACATAATTTCCTTTCAGCTAATTGAATTTTTATTTTCATTTCATCAAAAAGTTTACTTTACCATATAAAATACTTTTTAATTGTTTTATTTTTTATTCAGATCATATTAAATTTTAAATGTATTTTTATACTCCATGATTCAAATCTGTTAGATCGTTAGAAAAATTATTACTAATCTTAGAATAGGATGTTTTCTATAATTTCAGGTTTGTGTGTA
>JAUESI010000038.1:5420147-5448150 GCA_032275145.1 Synergus laeviventris | reverse complement strand
GAACTTTGAACAATGTTTACATTCTTATCGAACAAATTTTGCTCATCAGCTAAGGCTCGAAATTATATACATATATATATATGTTGCTTTCTAAGCATCAAAGCAGATCAAAGCATTTTATAAAATATCAGAAATTAAGTTGTTTCTCTCAAACTCGACCCAAGTTGATTTACAATATTTAAATTCAGTTTTAATTTCAAATGGCATTCCAAATTTTACAATTTTTAATGTTTTATGAAATAGCTTCCAATTTGTAACGATACAGTAAAATACAATTTAGTTTATATACTCTGAAAACTCTAAATGAAAGTTAAAAACAATAATATTTAAAAAGTAGGTCTCTTCAATTGTGAATACAATTCACGTCAGAGTTAAACCGAGATTTAAACATTGCTCAAGGTTTATATCAAGAAAATTTTTAAATAGTTAAGTACAGAGCAAGTATTTACACCTAAAGCAAGAGGAAAACAGATTTATTCAAAGAATTTGAAATAGTACATTCTCAGTTTTGTCTAACATATTTTCAACAATTTTATTATCAATATTTTTATTTTACAGGAAATATTTATACAATTACAATATCATAATCGTTTAATGACAATAATAATAATAATTTTTTCAGTAGATCCTTGCTCTACAAGGTATGTGGACTATTTTAAAATAATATTTTCTATTGCAATACAAAGTGACATATATTGAGAGCTAAATTATTCAGACTTATTATATTTATTTCATAAAATTGTACAATATTCTAATTACAAATATTTTCAGGATGTTCTCTTGGCGACATGGAATTTGGAACCATCTGCAAATCTGTCATCTTTTTGGCCCTATAAAGTACGACCATCGTAATTGAGTTATAAAAAATGTCATAAAAACTACAACGTTCTACGCCATTGCTGGGACTTATCAACTATATATAGAACGTGCAAAAACACACGTGCAATGGAGCTCGTTTTACGATGGGGGAGCACCAGCAGCAACCAACAGTACAAGAGAAAAAAAAACATTAAATTAAAGTTAAAGCGCTTGCGCGAAAAGAGCGTCCGACTACAGGTCGCGAAGCGACCGGCGCCGGGGTACAAAAGGACCCGCTTCGTTGTTTATGTTTAGTTTTGAACTAACGCTTGAGGTGTACGTACAAAAGTGAATTCTATGAACATTGTGAATATTGTTTTTTATTGTTTTGATTTACAAAAGGAAGAAACATGGCAACTACACTTCTGAGGATGGGACTGCGTTCCGTTATCTCAAAAGGGGTTTATGAAAAAAGAGGCATTTCAATTATTGGAAACGCCCTAGTAGAAAATGACCAGCTTCATCTTCAGCAGAGAGAAAAGTTTCAGGTAACTTTTATCCTTTTTTTATGATTTATCTTTAAATTAATTCTATTAAATCATTTAATAATTGCTCCTCGAAACCCATACATTCAAGAAAGGAATTTTCTGGTTTGAAATGAAAAGATTTTTTGTTTCTAGTACACTGTGGCGCTCCTTTTTGTAAATAATAATTGTTCATAAAGAGAGCCTGCAAAAGCTTTTGATTTAGAATTGCGATTTTTTGGGAACAACTTCGTAGTATTATTAATTAAATTTTTTAACCAATGTAACAAGGATATTCTGTTTTGGTTCCTAATATTTCGTTTTATACTTGAACTATGTCTTTTAATCTGGAGTCCTTTGGAGTTAACATACTAATTAATTTCCTTACCTTCGAAAAATATATTAAAAATGTTCATTCAGGCTTGATATCCTTGTTGCTACCCGCTTAAAAACAACAAACAAGTTCAAGGCACTCGAGAACACTTCGAAGTCTCCAGAAGGAGATACTTTGTTTTGTGTTGAATTTAGTTTCGCATGGTTACGTGGGAAGTGCAAGGCAAACCATCACCAATCTAGTAGTTTAATGACAGCAATAATGGTACAGTAACCCCAGGTTAAATAAATAGAAAATATTTTTTTATTTCTAAATGTAAACAAAATGCAGGATGTCAGGATAGAAATACTAGATTAAAAGTGGATAATGAAGAGCAAAATACTGGTTGAGAAACTCTACCTCCGAACCGGTCTGGCCGGTTTTGCATCTGGGGCACTCAAAAATCAAGTTTACTATACAATATGTAATATAATTACAAATTCCATTGTTTATGATTTAATATTGTTCTAATGATGATTCTATGTTAAAAAATTATTATCATCATTTAGATTCAGATAACATTCGGAATTCTGAAAATTATATGGACTTAGATTAGATTAACAGGAGTGCTTAAATCAGATGAAAGAATAATTCAAAACACTACTAGCAAAAAGAGCCTACGTGTCTGGCAGCAGGTATAGATGTGTGTATGGGGGTTCCATGTGGGAATTGGTGGGAATGGTGTTTGATGGTGTTCGAAGGTAGAGAGAACTAAAGCGCTCAGACTAAAGAGTTTCGGATGTTTACGTGTTCACTATTACGTAATATTTGTTGGGTTCGGAATTGGGTCTTATTCAGGGGACTCTGAAGGCTAAATAAGTACAAGATTCCAAAAGAGATTAACAGATTTAAAAATATTATTATCAATTCCATTCTTTAGAAAGTTACAGCAAATTTTAAATCAAATTTAAGCTTCAATTTATATTCTGTGGAAGGCGATTTTTAAAATTAAATTTTAAATTATTTGCTGTTTTTGCAATGTAAATACAACAGGAAATAAGTACCGTTTCGTTCATTGGCCTATGCGATATTATGTCATGTTTACCAATGAAAATCCCACAGACTGTTTGCATTTTACAAAATGATAGTTTACCTACTGTACTTCAAGGTCTGAGATTGATAAAAAGAATGCAGCTAAGTTTGTGCAATTACTATTGCACAATTCATTTACGGAAGATGAAAATGTTTGAAAACATTGAATATAAATAATTAGCAGTATATTTTGTTAAAAACAATAATTAGAAACAATGATTGTAAAAAATGTCCCAGTTAGAGAATCCTAATCCTTAATTTCCAAATAAGTTTAATTCAATTGTTTGATAAAGTAAATGAAAAATTAAGAATATTCTGAATATTCATTTAAGGACTGGAGGGTTTTATGCAAAAAAAATAATATCGCAAAAGAAGAAATTTGAGGGTAGAATGTGAAAAAGGAAAGAATATCGCAAAGGACCCTTAAAATTTTGCTTGGATCGATTTCTGCCAGCTGTTAGGCTTCTTCGAGATATTAAAATTCAAGTAGAGTCGCAGTAACATAAGCTGAAACAAGTCCATCGGGTGAATGTACCACATTGAACTTACCTGCGTAATACTTTCCCAGCCGTAACGTAAAGAGATATAAAAACTATGGGCACAAGAATTAAAATAAGTGTAACGACAAGATAAAAATATAATTATGTTTCTCTATCTCGAATTGTTGGAAAATTGAGTAAAAGTTGAGATTTCAAGAAAAGTTGTTGAACTTGAATGCATGGGTTTTACTAGATCTAAATCTAGTATTGTCTATTTAATTTATTGTATAATTTTGTCATTTTTAACAATGATTTTTTTTCAGTTTAATGTGGCAAAACGTTTTATGAGCAGCAAGCGAAATGTCCATCATTCAAGAGCTAAAGCGTCTTTGGATGAAGAAAGTGACAGTGATAGTGATAGCGACGGTGAAATGGAAAGGGTAGGTCAAAATGTCAAAATTAATTAGTCGTGAGACATGCAAGTTATCATAATGTCAGTAGCTTAAAAACAAAATGATGAATATTCCTCAAGTCTGGATATATAAATTTTTCAAGAATTTTTTTATTCGATTTTTTCTCTTAAAATATATATCTGTTTATAAAAGAAAGATATCAAACAAACTTAATTACCAGTTTTTAATGCATATCTCTTTGTACTAAACATATTAAGTTAACTGATGGCATTGCAATTAATTTATAAATTATGCATATTTTTACTTAAATATACTTTTGGAAGCTCTTAGTAGAAATATATGATTTACATCATTTATAGTAGAACGTATTACATATTTCAATCGAAGTATTCGAAAAATAATCTGATGCAAATACTTTTTCACCTTATTTGAAATTACAATTAAATGAATAATTAAGTCTCTCCGAAAAGAGAAACGAATATTTTGCAGACGAAAATTTCCACTGACCCATTAAATTACTCATGATAAATAAAAAAGAACCGTCGCATTGATACGTATTGGTACAAGTCTGATCATTCTCGAATTATGATTTGTAAAGTCTCCACGTGCTGTTGTAAAAGTCCTTCACCTTAAAATTTTCTTGGTAGAGCTCAAAGATATAATTTCAAATATGTTAAACTCAGATATTTTCCTTAATTCCCTGAATTAATTGGATAATAAATTCATATTTCAAAAAAATGGCTATTCTACTAAGTGAAACTCGATAATCTTTAATTTAATACAATCTTTTTGTGCCAAGGCCACTTTGATCTTCGCACAATATTTTTACAACAGAAGCTACAGTTTGTATAATTAAAAAGATGCTAAGTTAAAAAAAAAACAATTTAAAATATCTTTTATAAATATTTTTATTTATCATTTATCATTTTTTAAAGTTCTGCGATTTAAAAGATAATTTTATTATTAAATATTTAAGTACGAATGATCTTTGCAGTTTCATTTGGTAAAAGTTGATACAATGTTTAATTAAAATTTGTTTATCTCATTTAAAAATTGTTCTCACTTTTAAATACATATTTTTAATCTTATTTCAGGTTGAGTCACCTTTCTGGAGACGTAAAATGCAAACTCTGCACAGTCATTTGGACGTGAACAAAGACGGCGTTATTAGTTATGAGGACTTTATGCTTCTGGGAGATAGATTCGCAAATCTGGGACATTTGACACAAGAAGAACGGAAAGAATTTCAGCAAGTTCTTAATGTAAGAATCAATAAGGGAGAGTGTATTAAAAATTGCTTTCTTGTATGTGGGTGTGTGGAAAATCATTCAAATAATACTAATTTTCCCTTTTCGTTTTTCAGGATATGTGGGAAGAACAATGGGGTGATATAAGTCCTTATAATATGGTTGGTGTTGAACAATATCTGGAAAAAATGGCACACGTTCTCGAAGATCAATCTTTGAGAGTAAAGTGTCACCACTTCCTTCCCTACCTTTTCAAAGTATGATATTTAAAAAATTTTTCGAAAGTTAAATAAACCTAAATATTTTTTAATATTAAATAATATATTAATTTAATAATTTGTTTTCAGGCTGTTGATAGAGACAACAGTGGACAAATTACCGTACAGGAGTATAATCTATTTTTCGAGTGCTTAGGCCTCACACATGATGTAATTATAAAAATATTTTTAAAAATTTTTCAGCTTAAGATTGATGGTTTATATTTATGTTCATAATAATTTCTAATATTTAAAAAAAATGATAATACATATGTTTCTTTTTCTTTATAAAGGACGCTGTGATCGCTTTTAGTCACATTGACACCAATGATGATGGAAAAATCAATTTGAAAGAATTTGTAAAACTTGGTCGTGATTTCATTATATCTCATGACCATTCAAGGCCCAGTAAATATTTCTGGGGACCACTAGTCGACTGATGAAAACAAATCACCCTCCATACAAAAAAATTGTGATATTTATGTTTACTGATATAATTATTCATTACTCACCTGATTTCTCGGTATAATCCATTAGATTTAAATTAGTTTATTACTTATCTGTATATTTTTTGTACAAAGAAATACTAATAAATAAGAGAAAATAATATGGTTGAATTAATTCGCGGAATGAACTTTTTAAGGCGTGTTGCCTTCGATTTCATTGAGGCTACGTATACTTATGTATTTTGATTCTGATTACGAAAAGATTATGAAAATTGACGAAAATGTTGCTCAGAATAATTTTTTTCAAAATAATATCAAAAAAATATTTTTGGTTTGGTTAAAATAGGTTTTTTCGAATTATGAGCTTGAAAAATATTATTTGTACCAGTTTTCCCTACCATATTCGCAGTCAGCGCGTCAAAATACGTAAATATACGTAGTCTCAATGAACTCGAAGGTACTAACTCTTCCGGAAATATTCTTAATTTACATTAGGAAACCCAGTTATCAAAAACTAAAATTTTGAAACCATACCTGTCTACTCTTTTCAATTTTAAATCACACAATATTCAATTGATCCGATTTTTTAATTGTCAACTTGCAAACTTTTTGAACTCTTTCAAGTTGTAGCTGTTCGATTTTATACGAATTTAACTTTAAATCTTGCAGCTTGAAGTGCGTTAAATGACAAATTACTCAATTTTTAATGTCCCCATTTGAAAATTTGAAATTTCTACTGCTTTCAAATAGTAAAATCTGAACATTTATATTCAAATTGAGGCCAATGAGACAACTCCTCAATTTTCTCCTAAATAACGAATTTGATGAGAGGCGAATTAATCAATCAACTTATTATCGATTAGCCATCATCGTTAATGATAATGATTTATTTGGAAAAATACTATACTTTTATAGTTAACTTAAATTCCTTAATTATAGTTTTTTATTCAACTATCTGCTTCTACTTCCAAAGTTTAATGATCACTAGGATATTATGAAAAAAGCAGATCAATATACAAACCAAATACATTTATTAATTTACGCAACCTTATATTTAGACAAAGTATATTAAACTTAAATGGACAATCACATTGGAGTCTTATCTTTTTTTGGACCTCCTCAGAAGATTCCCCTCGCCAGCAAAGGCTTTAAATTCGTTTGGTTCCTTTTGCTGAAAATGATATAAAATTGAAAAAATTAATTTAACATAAAAACTTAAATTTAAGAAAAAACTTAAGTTTTAGCAAATCTTTCAATACATACCTCTTTATTGTTGACTGGTTTCGAATTGCGTAAAAATCTGAGCGTTCCAATTTTATAATCATAATCAGGAATGCCCCGGACGTAAACTAGTTTAGTTTTAGATGCCTCAGCAGCAGCGGCATCCTCTTTCTTCTTCTTCTTGCCGTTTAATCTGTTTCCTTGTCCCTTAAATGCTACGAAACCTGTAGGCTCTGGCATCAAATCGTCAGGATTGAGATCCTGATCTTCTTTTTTAACAGGCCTGATTGGTTCTTTGTAACCAACTGGTGGTGCGAATTCGACGTTCATATCACATTCAATTATACTAACTGCAGGGCCTGGTTTCGTTTCCAAAACGCACATTTCGTATATTCGCGCGTTATACTTAATTGCAACTATATCTCCAGTCGTTAGGCAGCCAAAACTTCTCAAACCATTTTCCAGCACCGCTTTAGGATTTGTTATGTCTAGAAAGTCTTCGGATTGCGGCTGGAAACGGGCGTAAGTCGCGACGGGGAGAGATATGGATTCGATATTTAATATTTCTCCTTCATCCAGAAGAAGATTGTGCATCATCTGAAATAAATCAAAAGTATGAGTTCGTAGTTCATCAGTTTATTTAGAAGTTCAAGTTTCACGTTTCTGCCTTGAAAGTGTTCTTAATGTCAAATTTTGATACTAACCCAATAAGGAAGGTAGACTTTTCCCTCGTCAGCGACAAACTCCAGCACACCACAGTGCGTGATTCTATTGGTCTTCTTATTCGTTAGCTTGAAGAGCATCGGATATACTATGTTCAGTCTCGTGAGGGTATCCAGAGCCGACGGTGGCATTATAACTGAGAAAGAAAAAAGAGAAGTTAGAAATTGTGTTTCGAAGGTAGATATTCTATTTAGAATAATAGATGTTAGGTGACTTCTGGAAAATGTCTGAAGCCCATATTTTGCAGAGATGAATGCGATTGTTTACTTACTTTTTCCGCCTCGTTCTACATCTTGTCTTTCGTTGCCTGGCAGCATAGATACGGAAAAGCATTTGTACTGGGTATTAAAAGGCCGGGGATTATCCGGAAACATGTTAAAGCCAAACTGAAAGTTGAAAGTCATTGTGATATCCGTAACCTCCAAATAGAAACAAATTTAGTCCAACAAAACGGATTCGTAGCGACTGATGGACTCCTGCTTGCAATTAGTTTACCATTTTTGTCGCTATAATTGTCCTAGTCTTCGTTTGATTCGGGAAAACACTTGGAATAGTTAGAAAAGTGAAAAATTTTAAGTTTTGTTGGCTTTGTAATTGTTGCCAAATAGAATGACGCTTGACTGCGCTTGATGCTTGCTTGACGCCTTCACTGCCTACAACTGCCTACTGTACTGAGTACTGAGTAGTGAGTAACTGAGTACTGGTACTGGTAGGACACTTCAGGAATCAGGAGTATCAGGACGCTGCTGCAACTGATGATAACTGAAATGACCAAAATTCTGAAATCTGAAGAAAGAGACACTTAGTTAGTCGTCAGCTGCAGATCAGCTGTCATGTATTCGCATTCTGAAGTGCATGAACTAAGCAAAACAATCAACTCTACTGACTGTCGGTATAATAGATTTCTATCAGTTTTCCTACCTTACCGTCTTGTCAATAAGGTAGAAATCGAATAACTATTTTTGAATAAACTGCTAATTCTTCTACTTCTCAATTGCTTTTTTTTTTGAAAGTTTAACCAAGAAATTATTAACCAAAGATAATAATATTTTTGAATAAACATTTAAAGTATAAATTATTTAAATTTGTACTTTTTTCCTAATTAAAAAAAAGTGATGCATCTATTTTTGTAGCTTTTTAATATGATCTCAAGAAAGTTTTAAATCTGGTTTTAAATAATGAAACAGTGTTGAATGTTTAACTAATTTTTATTAGTGAAAAAGCTTCTGTCAAACACCTCATTACATTCATTTTACACAACAACCAAGTCTCAATTTCAGTTTCCTTGTTCCTTTGACTTTACTTTGTCCATTTGAATCGTTATTAAATATTGCATTGCAGATGATCCGCGCTGTGATTATAATAAAGTGAATAAATGCATCAGTGATATAAATAGTGTATGGTGCCTTTTTTATGAACCTTAAAAAACCTATAAAAAATTATAATAAAATGCAATCTCGATTTCAGCGATTACGAATTATCGCATGAAACACAATTCACTCAGAAAAAAGTTTTTTTGAATCAAACAAACATTTGTTTGATATAGGGTCAACGAAAAAATTTCTTTTAATATAACAAAGTTTGTTGGATTAATAAAAATTTTCTTTAATTCAAAAAAATATTATAGGCTAAAGCATCAGACGTCTACAACTGAGACGAATTTTTTTTGTTTCTACAAACATTTATCATTAACATTTTAAAATACTGTTTGCAAAAACATTTCCCATGCTTTCTGTTGAAAAAAAAAATTGTTTTAAATAAGCAAATTTTTTTAAAGAGAAAATCTTCAGCCTAATAAAAAAATGTATTTCTTCACATTAAAGAAAATTGTTTCGGTGACCCTATATCAAATAAATATTTGTTTGATTCAAACAAACCTTTTTCTGAGTGTTCTTGACCAGTTTTTACGTTATATAACGTAGTAAAATTGAACACAGAGCGGTTAAATTTGCGATAATACGTATTTGCTTTTGCTTTTATTCTGAGAAAAAATGAATTCGTAATGTAATAATTTGCTGCCACAATAATTTTTAAGTCAGAAATTCAATAAAATTTCCATCACAACTCGAAGCATTCAATATATCAATAATATAGAGTAGAAACAGTAAGGAAACTGTGGAAACATTTTTTCTCTGAATTTGATATTCCGTTTCGGGTGGAAACGATTAAATATCATAATACTAATAAAAATATACTTTTTTAAATACACAAAAATTAGCTGCGTTACTCGTATTTGATAAAAGCAATGAAGAAATATAAAAAGGTCTGCACTCTGTCATTTCAATTAGAATCACACAAAAATTAGCAGTTTTTTCAGAATAATGATTCATAATTGACTAAATTTTTATATTATTTTATAATCACTAGAGGGCAACAAAGTCCCTGTAAATGCGGGCATACGCATTTGCGCCTCATAATTTTATTTTCATTATAGTATGATTTGTTTTTATTCGTGTAACATCGTATTTACAAAAAAACATGTTATCCCATTATGACAAAGTTTTCAAATTTCACTACCTATACTTTAATCTACAAAAGGTTTCATTCAGTTCTCGCAATTGCGTTTGAGCCTATATCGATCTCAGGATTCAACCCTAGCCGTCCTCGGCAAATCCTCGAAATCGACTGGCCATTTATGCATAAAAGAGCAAATCACAATTTACTCCTTGATTTTCTCGCTTGAATTATTCTCAAGTGATTTTTTTTCATTCCTACAAGTATTTCAACTAAGGATTTAATTCCATTCTCGCTTCCGTTCTCTCTTCGTGCATACTTCGACTTTTTCGCAAAGTAATCTTGACGATCGTTATTTACAGGACTTTAGTTATCCACAGAGACTAAAATGCAAATTCAAATTTCCAAAGAATAAAAAATTCGATACATTGCCGCACTCGAAACTTAATTCACCCTGTTTAAAATTTCAAAAGCATTTTCGGTCAATAATTGTTGAAATTATTAGAAAAGTATTAGAAAAGAATATTTATTATTCTGACCGTAAAGTTGGGGAAACTAAATTTGCTCTTATGGCACAAGAGATTTTTAGCAAGGTGAAATAAATTTGTCTATTACCTAAAATCACATTCCACAGAGAGACTCGATTAAAAAGTAACTTCCCAAACGGGAAATGTTAATAGTTAATAATTTAGAATCTTCTTCTACACAAGTCTATGATCCGACGTTCTCTTAAGATTAAGCAAGATTGAGAAAGTCCCTAGAAATGTTTATGTTTGCTTTGAAACTACTTTGTACAAGTGAAATGAAGTAATCATATTGATATACGAGTATTTTTCCTCTCAGTACATGTCATGACTTTTCGCCGAACATATTCCACTATGTTAATGATAAATCCTAGACTCCCTTATCCAATAAGTGAGAACTGACTTACAAAAGCTCTAGATCTCTGGTCTGAAAGCAACAGAACTCAGGCGCGCACAAATTACAATCTCAATCCTTCTATATTCTCCATCGTCGTTTTTTAAATGACACTGTAAAAAGTATTTCACACGAGTTTGTATTAAAAAGGTTCCAGTTTTTAAAAAAAGTGTCCTATTGTGAAACCTTAGAAGCTTTTGCTCCTTTCGGTAAACCCTATTGAAAATATCCATTATTAAAAACAAAAAGTTGTAGTTTCCGGCTGAAAAGTGCAAAATACGAACTAACTGTAAATTCAATCTCGAATGTTCCATTTAACTATTTATATTTTTGTTATGCTCATTTTTTGAGCACCTTTCTTCCTCATTATGATGAGGTTTTTATGATAAAATAACATTTTAAAAAATCACTTTGTGATTTTTGTGAAAAATCATAAGAAAAAACCAGGTTATTTAAATTTGCTCATATGGTAAAATATAGTTTTATTTGATCAATTGAATGTCAATTTGAATGTTTAAATAAATAAATGTGCAAATAAACCTTATAAATTGATTCGTCTGGACAAAAGGAATCTTTCTTCCCCTTACACAAGCTTTGAATTTGGATTATTTTAAAAATTTGAGTCTAAAAATAAATTTTGCAAAAGTTATAGATGTACTTAAAAATCTTAAAATTCAATATTTTGAAAAATCACTACAAAGCTTTCTCTATGAGGAAGCAAAAACGTTTACAAGTCAAATTGTTCCACTCAAAAAAATCTAGAAATTCTATTCTGACCATGTTTTGATAGAACTTACGGTTTTTTTTTATTAAACATTTTCCGGTTTTATCGAAAAATGGTTAAATTAGAATTTGTATATTTTGTTGAGAGGAACAATTTTACTTATAAACGTTTTTTCGTATTTTGCATTGTTCGGCCAGAAACTACAGCTTTTCATTTTTAACAATCTTTTCACGATTAAAAAAAATCATGCGTTTTACCAAAAAAACGGTCAAAACAAAATTTGTCAGATAAAAATATTCGAAGCTGATATCCACGTGGAAATCCATATGGATATTTTCAATAGGGAGAAAGTCATTCGTTATATTTACTTCTTGAGAAAAATCCCTGTCACTTTATAAAAATAAATTGAAATTGCGTGAGAAAATGATTGTTTTGCATTCTTATGAAAACTCAATAATTTGCGCAATACTTTTTGATTAACAACTTCCTAGTTATCTTAAGACTTAAAAAAGGAAATTCTGCCCTAATTAAGTGACTTTCATTTCTTGATCACCGTTCGAGAAAGAGAATAATCTTTGTTCCTACCTAACATTTTATTTAACATCTTATTAGCTGCCTACTTTGCAATTATTTTCGTAAAAGATATAAAAAAAAATGGTGCAGTTTCAATTCCTGATGAAGAGAGGGTTTTCCAGCGAAGGCGTAACGGACGTTGACTTTATTATAATCGCGTCACATTTTACATAATCGATTTATAACAGTAATACAAAAAGGAATGCATTCGTCAGAATACCCTGCAAAATCACATTTCCTGCTTTCACATTCATACACACGTGATAAAATTAGAAAATGTGATTTTCTCTTCACGGTTTTTGGGTATGACGCTGCGGTGTATTCATTTTCTTGTCCTTTGTAAATAGAGTGTCAAGGATTCAAATCGGAAAATCATAGTTCTGCTTGGAGAGCGATCAAGGTGATTCTTTGAGAATGATCTATACAAATGAATCAAGTACCGATAGAACACACTTCCTCAATGTTCCTTGACCACTCTTGCACCATTCGAGTATTCACAGTTTAAACCCAAGCCCAATCACGCCAGGACCCACTTACTCAATTGTCTCTGATTTGCTTCTTCGCCACGCAATCATTTTTAGTTCAATCATAAAGATCATTCGTTTGTGGGACTTGGGTAGAATAACTTCACACTTACGCACTTTTCGAAAATAAATCTTACTCGCTTCATGGAATGGACTTATCACTTTATCACTTTTTAAGCGCTAGAGAGTCTTCGTCATCATTCCCCCTCGTTCACCTCATCGTAGTGAGAGAACTTGAGGAACACTTGCTCCAAGGTCGTTTGGCTGAAGCTGTATTCCTCGATGTCTAAGTCTATCTTGGCTGAAAGCAAACGGAAAAAGTTCACTTGCAGGAGAATGATGGGGATTTAAACAATAATAAATTGTACTGGATAAATTATCATCTGACCAACTGTTACCTTTTTCCAACTGCTTGAAACATTCGGCCAGCGAGTGTACCGCATGCTGGGGCACAGAAAAGACCAGTCTATCGGCGAAGCTCTCCTCTAAATTAGCATCGGGAAATAATCCCGCAACAAACTCCTTCAAACCCGTCATTCTGTCACCAGACGGGGTTGTTGGAGTGGAATCTCCTCCTAAAAGTTTCATCTCTAGGGTGTATCCAGCCCCATAGAGATTCTTGAGATGCTGAGTTGAACCAATGCATCTCAGCTCGCCCTTCACCATGATACCCACCCTGGAGCAAAGAGCGTCCGCTTCCTCCATGGAATGAGTCGTTAGGATTGCTCCTCTTCCTCCCTATAAGAACAAGATTTAATTAATTTTCTAGTGAATAGAATTCGGATTAAAATTGAAGGTAGAGGCTCTCTAATATTTTCTCACTAACTGAGAATTTTGATATAAACCTGGAAACTAGCGAGGATCGTGTCCCAGAGAAATCTTTTCGAACGAGGATCCATCCCAGTGCTAGGCTCGTCCATTAGTACAACTCTTGGACCACCTACCATTGCCATAGCAAAACTTAGTTTTCTTCTCGTCCCACCAGAACATTCCTGAGTTTGTTTGTCAGCATGTTCATGGATTTGTAGACCAGAGAGATAGAGATCTACAATCCTGGGAGAAATTTAAAGTACATTCGTTAGACTATAGAGAATAGATTCATTTCCATACAAGATCCGCATAGGTTCATCTTCTATTTTTTTTATTACCTGTTGACCTCGCCCCAGGGCACCCCGCGAATTGCAGCGTAGCATTCTAAATGCTCTCTGACAGTTATATTTTTCCATTGAGCGTCATGTTGTGGACAGTAGCCCATTTTTCGGAAAGCCTCGGTCATATGAGAGTTGATATTTAAACCACTTATTTGCACTCTCCCCCTGGTTGCAGCTTCTTCGGCAATTATAATCTTCATGGTTGTTGTTTTTCCAGCTCCGTTGTGACCCAACAGGCCAAACACTTCGCCAGGTTCAACGGCCAAAGATAAATTTCTAACAGCTATTTTACACGAGGGTGCTGTTTGTTCTTCTCGTTTCATGCAACAATTGCAAGTTCCAACCTCACGTTGACGATATTCCTTCCGTAAATTCTGCAATAAATTATTCAGACGTTTCAGTTGCAAGACCACCAATACAATACTATACAATACTAGCTTAGCTATAAAAAAATTGGTTTTCTTGCCTGGACCAAAACGACTGGCGGTTCCTGTACAGCAGACGTTGTGATTAAATTAAATACTTTCTGTCTTTCATTCTTGACATCCACATCTTCATGTTCGCCTACGTCAGGGTTTTCCATAATTTCCTCACCAATTGAGCCACCATTTCTCTGTAAAGAAGAAACATTTTTAAATACAATTTTAGGAAGAAATGCGCTGAATGACCAATAGAGAAAATAATTAGGATACTCACAAGGAAGTACTTGAAAAAGTCACCGATATTTCCGCCACTCTTTTTGATGTCTAGCAAAAGAAGAACAAAGAACCAGACTGGACAGTGTAAAAGGACTCCTAAGCCCATGACTATGATCTCACTGGTCAGATAATCGGACATAGTTAAATGGTGGCAAGCAGCGTTTATAGAGCACATGAGGTGGACTCGATCTACATAATACACCGCTGCATACGGAACATACATTGTGTTCAGTAAAGAAAAGACGACGTGGAGAACAAATGCTGCTGTTCCACCTGGAATTTGTATTTCGTGATTCAAGTTTGCTTACCTACAAAATCCACTAGTTTGAAGATTTTTTGAGTAGGGAAGTTGAACTTACCTAATCCCAACATGTCCAAAATCATTACAAGTAGGAAAGGTATGAGACCAAAGAACGTGGCAATATTTGGCAATATGCTCTGAGCTGAGTCCATTTTGTCAAATATGTAGCTGAGGCAAGTAGAAAAGAGAATTGACGATGGGCAGTAAAGCAAAAGCAAACCACCAAGAGTAATGAGCGCTGGAGGTTCTTGAAGTGATGGGACGTCGAAGAGGAAAATAATTCCGAGGATGCAGAGACAAATGATGGCCATCAATCCCACGAGGACAATGAAGTACGTTAAAAAGTACATTGTAAAGGAAAGACCGTTGACTCGAAGTTGATTCTTAGCTTTTATCTGAATTAGAAACAGTTTTAGAACGGTTACAATCGAGATATTTAAATTAATAGTTTTTTAGTCAAGTGGGTTAATTTTAAGGATCAAGGTACCTCTCGATCGTACACCATATCCACAGCGAGAGTTATTGGCACCAAAACGAAATCCATACCAATCAAGAGTGCGGAGCTTGCAATACCGATATTGAATTCCTGGGGTTGAGATGTTTGCTGGAAAGGATGACTTTTAACTTGAATGCGTTCTGTGTCATCTGTTCCCTTCAGCATTCTGTGGGAGAAAGAAAGTAATACATCAAATAAAGTTATATAAATTCCTAAGTTAGATACATTCTTAAATTATATAAATTAATATTTGTCTCATGTTTAAAAAGTACCTAACATATGCGTTGGAAATGATATTCACAACAACTGGCAAGGCGTGCTGCATGGTGTCATTGTAGGTGATCGTGAAACTCATACGCTCATCTTCAAACTGATTCACATTCAAAATCGCCATGTGAGGTGCTACGTTGAGCAAATCGGAAAACTTTCCGTTAAATTCTTCCACATACTTCACCTCCCGCTTGATAAGATTTAGCAACGGAGAAAGATCTCGATCAGTTTGATTGGTGAAGAGAATTCTGGTCTCGTGATCATATGTATCTGAGAAATCAAGATATTTTATCGTTTTTTAAATCGAGTATAAAACTTATGGATCATTTGATATTTACCATTGTTGATTGACAGACTCTGTATTCTGACATCAACCGTCTGAATGCTGTTTAGATACAATCCTAGAGCAACAAGGGCGAGTGGAGCTACGATCATAAAATAGAGAAGTTGAATATTCCTTAACAATCTTAAAACTCGCAGTCGTAACATTGCGTAGAGAGTTTGGAGACAGTTAGGCCGTATTTTTATGGGATCCAGTCCCAGGCCAAGTATCGCGGGGTTTTTCTCGTTCTGCACACCGTCTGGCATATCACCAGCTCCTGAAATTATCATTCAATTAGAATACTTTAGATGTTTTCAGTGGTCCTGAAATTCTTGGGTTAGCAAATACCTTTGACTTGTCCATCTGCTTGAACAGTAGCTCCTTCGTTTTGTAAACTCTGATAAGAGGTGCTCTTAGATTGCAAAGAAAGCGACCTGCTGAGAGCTCGATTTCTAACCATCTTCTTTGATAGGTTGTCCATCGTGCATTCAGTCTCTTCGTCCTTTTCTAGGTGTAGAAATACTTCCTCTAAGGTTGTCATTGATACCCCGTAGCTGCTGATACCTAACCGCGCTGTTCGGGTTTTGATTTCCTGCTCTATTGATAAAAAGAGAGGCGCGAAGTTTTCCACTGAATTGTGTGGCAAGATGAAACTCAATTCTCTGCCATGTCGTCTTGCCTTTTCAGCTTTGGCTACATGGGTCGTTACCAGACGAGTTATCGCGTGTTCTCTTGCATTGCCTTCGAGGACCAATCTAAAAATAAGATAGGAATTGTGTTAAAAAAAACTGAGGATTCATCGCTTAGGAAAGAACATAAAAAATATAAAAGAAATTTTTGCTTTACGTACGTCAAGTGATAGCCTATTCCAAATTTGTTTTTTAGGAAGAGAGAGCTACCACAGCATCTCAATTTTCCCTTACTGATGACTGCTTTCCTATCAGCTAAGATATCAGCCTCGTCCATAAAGTGTGTTGTGAGCAAAATTACTTTTCCGTGTCTTCTCGACTGCAGGAAAGACCACATTTGTCTTCTAGAATAAGGATCGACTCCAGCCGTGGGTTCATCAAGAATAATTATTTTCGGGTCACCGATAATCGCGATCCCGACTGACAATTTTCTTTTCTGGCCACCACTTAGATATTTTGCAAAGGTATCGGCCTTTTCAATCAAGTCAATATCCTTCAGTGTCTTCTTTACCTCTGATTCAATCATAGATTTCGGAATTCCTCTAACAGCTGCAAAAAACTCCAAATGTTCTCTAGGAGTTAGAAGGTCGAATAAGATGTCGTGTTGAGGACAGACTCCTGTCATGCTTCTGATCATATGCATGTCGTTGGAATCTCTAATATCGTATCCGAAAATTAATGCCGTACCGGCTGTGGGGGCTGTTAATCCGGTCAAGATATTAAACAACGTTGTCTTCCCGGCTCCATTGTGTCCTAGAATTGCAGTAATCTGGCCTTCGTAAATTGTCAAATTGATTCCGTTGACAGCCTTGGTTTCTGGTCTGCGACATTTGTGGTACGATTTATATAAATCGACTATTCTGATTGCTTCACGTCCCTTCATCTCTCGCACGACTGGCTCCACATCTCGATTTGTCTCCTCGCCAGGGATGAAAGAGTTCGATTCTCCGTTTGAGGTGGGTACCTAACGAATTTCAAACCTAAATAAATGTTCTATTCTTCAAAAAAGTGGGAATTATTTTTAGAAATTGATAAATTACCCTCTGTGCTTTCTTTCGGCACCAGAATCCGGGCGTGAAACAAAACCAAGCGGGTCTTTTGATACCATATTCACCTGAAAAAAAAATAAAATTATTGTAAAAAAATTATTATTATTAAGTAGGTATACGCGAGTCTAATACTTCACTATTGAAAAAGATATATTACTTGGGATAACAGAGTCCAGATAATAAGCCAGCAAACCGTAAAGGAAGATATCCAAAGTCATCATAATGAGACTACCACCAAACGGAATTCCAGGCCCAGACCATAGATTATCAAAGTTCACTCCCTGGCCTTGAAGATCCAACACCAGTGCCTAAAAGAGAGATCCTATCTTGTTTTTAAAAGTCAAGAACATTTTGGACATACAAAAGCTTTAGTAGACAACTAAGAGACTTTTCAAATAGATTTTATCGAGTTTATTTCGGGATATCTTTATTTTGATAAGGAACCAACCCTACCTTGTCCATTGCTAAAGCGACGCCTGTAGGGCTCAAGAGGGAAACGAGCCAAAAAGTTATTGAACTAGAATCGTCAACGAAAACTTGAATAAAGTACACAAGACTGAGTATCGTTACAGCAAAGTTTCCTAGAACGCCTGCGGTCTGAAATAACGAAGGATAACACTCTTGTAAACATGAAACTTTCAAATTTCAAGACTCGATTAATATATAAGAATTAAGAAATTATATTATATGCCATAATGCTAAGTTAACTTACTCGAGACTTGTCGAAGAAAGGTGTAATCATAAAAGCAAACATGATAATTGAAAAACTGTAGAGTACGACAAGTAGGAATATCGGGAGGAAATGGGTGTGCTGAAACATTTGGAGTGTAAAAAGCAGCACTACTGCCACTGCTGAGAGTATCAGGACGAATATACTGTAGATGATGAACCAGGACAACCTGAAATCACGTTCCAAATTATTCACTACGTCTATTCCAAATCATTGAAGAATTCAGATTTTTGTGGAATGAATAACTTACCAAAATACTGTATCCTTTAGTCCCATGATCTTCATGCCCTCTTTGATCTTATTCTCCTTCTCGCCCACGATCAGAATCAGGAGGTAGGTGATAAATTGAGAGAGAGCTAATACCATGTAGAGTGGAATTACCACCCTGAAAGCTAACATCCAGTCTGTGGAAACAAATCATAATACCAATTAGGCGTGTCAAGAAAAATCGATAAAAGTTTAAAAGAATCCAATCTCGTCAATTCATGAAATTTCGCTTACCTGCAGTGAAAGCTTCCTTTGGAAACATTTCTAATTTTATATCAGGCACTGTTATATCATTATTCTTCACGTCTAACTGCAATGAACAAAAAATTAGTTATACTGTGATCAACCTTTCCACTTTAAAATCACTGTTCATTTGTTCTTCAACATTTACCCTAATTTTTGTCATGTCCATGAGCATCTGCAAGGCCATAAATCCTGAGGTGAAGTAATTGTTGGCTGGACAATTTCTGCCGGTTTCTATAGACAAGACACCACCCATCCAATGACTGAAATTTTTACGACAGGTAACGGGAGAGGAATGTTTTTCTGCGGGCGATGGAGGCAGCGTATACGTTGGATTGATTCTTATTTCGTATCTAAAAGTATATTAAAACATTCCTCATTTATAATAATCGCGACAAATCGAATCATTTAAGTAATAAATCAGGAAACTACATTGTAGTTGACAGTAAGTCACGCTGTAATTAAAAGTTGTTAAAATATTAAAGGCAATAGTGTTAACGTAATTGCGGAGTTGATAGTAATTATTAAATTCCACGAGGTACCTCGCAATCATCTTCAATTTATAATGTGCACTTGAGTAATGAAAAACGTAAACAAACATGTTAGCCTCACGACCGAGGCGGAAACGAGAAACACGTTTAGTAGGGGCTATGAATTTTCTAGTAATTGGGTTAAGCATCATCGCGCGATACAGCGATAGCAATACGTTAGCATCTCTTTGGATAGCGAATTTTAGAGAATAATAATGAACTAGGCGGTTGTAATACGATTTTCAGTTGCTTTTCTTACAGCCAGTATACTGTAAAATTTCACAAATTGATTAAAAAATAATCAATGTTGTTTCATCATCCAAATGTTATTGAAACTTTTCAATTTTTTTCGTGCAAGATTTTTAAAATATGAGATAAGACTTACATCAAATCTTGAGAAATCGGTTTCGGGTCCTCAAAAATAACTGCTATTGGAACGCTTGCGGGTTCTCTCCAATAAGCTGCCTGTAGATCATCCTTCGTATCGAACATGAGAAAAGATAAGGGATGACTCCGATATTCTATCGAACTCATCCAAAGGTTGTTCATTGAATTTAAAAATATCTGGAAAAAAATGGCATTAGCGTAAGATCAATAATCAACCAAATGAATTAATTTCATTGCTTTTTCATTTCGAAGGGTTGACATTTTATTTATTTAGACTTCTGACACGTAAAGGCAATTTGATTTTTTCATTTATTTCGGATCTACACGAGGGTTGCGGAATTTAAAAAATGTTTACGCTTATATGACAAGGAGAGCGTTTAGTGAATCATTTTATTGGCGCCAGGCCAAAACGCTCGCGAGTTTGCTGATCTGAGTAAAATTTGGAACCGCGTTATTATTATATCATATCTTTATATATCATATTAACATAAATCTAAATATATAATACGTAATTTCATTGAATCTATTAAATAATGATATTTTAATAAACCCATTAATTTTTTAGTGCTTATGAATGTACATTGCAGTGGCTCAAAAATGCATGGCAAACGAATCAAAAAAATCGAAAGAAAGTCTCGATCCCCCAATTCGATTCGAAATCCGTAAAAAGGAATAACGGGTTTGTGGCATGGGAAAAAATCACCTTTTTAAGTTTTTCGAATAATTTTTCAGGGTTTGGGGAAATGTTACGGGAAAGTATAGAGGCTTGTAGAGAACTATCCAACAAAGAATTTCATGTATATTTTTGACACTCCTAACACACCCCCACGGTGCCTTGAAAACTACCCTTAAAACCAAAAATGACAATTTTTCCCAAAAACGACCTTTTAAGTACTTTATTCTTGTTTTATTTAAATAAAAATTATTTATTTATTTTCAACTAATAATCAACCAAACTTTATTATTTAACAAACATATTTTTCTCCTATGCATAATTTTATACCTGTCCACTCCGTTTACGAACGGAGAGGAAAAAATTGGAAAATATTACAAAATATTTGAAAATAAATTTGTGTCACGTAACAATAATAGACTTCGAATTTTTTTGAAACAAATTCAACTTTTTTAAGTAATTGTAAATGAATTAACCAATGTTAATCAATATTCCATTAGACCAATTAATAGTAATCATTTTTATAAAGAAAAAGGAATTTTCGAAGAAAAAAAATATTTTGACAAATGGAATTTGTTTAAATAATTTAAAAGTAATGAACCAATGTCGATAAATATTAAATAAATAAAATAAATATTTTTAAGGGTAGTTTTCAAAGCACCGTGGGGGGGGGGTGTTTTAGGGGTGTCAAACCCATATGTGTTATACATGAAATTATTTGTTGGATAATTCTCTACAAGCTTCTATACCATACTTTCCCGTAACATTTTCCCAAACCCTGAAAAATTATTCGAAAAACTCCATAAAGTGATTTTTTCCCATTCAGTTTACATGGGAAACTTCAAGTCACATCCGGCACGTGTTTTAATCAAAATTTAAAAAAAAAGCGGAATTTCTGTTTTCGGATGTATAAATAAATATTAATTCAGTAATATGGAAATAATATAATCAATATATAATCGGTATTTAGAATCAGTTTAAGTGTAATTTCCTATTGTTGTTTTTACTGTATTAATTATAATGTACTCTTGTATTCTCAGCAACTTATCAGTTGCACTTCTATCGAAATATCGAAATTAGACCTGACTTTTATGCATGTTACTCGATCGAGGGTCACAAAAGCACTCGTAAAGTTTCACGATTTTCCCAACGAGTTGCACTAGCCGAGTTTCTATGTAAATGCACTTCCATTTCTCTTAATGGAAGTCATTCCCCTTTGTAGAGGACCACAAAGTTCTATGTCAAAGACCCGAGAAATAGCTGGTATAAAAGATGTTTTTGAAAATAGGTCAACCGAAAGTCATAAGGAATAAAGTTTGAATTATCATCCTATAAAGGATAATAAACAATAATGCAGACTATCCAAAACTAAAATTTTATCTTTTTAATAGAAAAATCATTCCAATAATTGTAGATAAATACTTACTTGGGTTTCATTCGAATTGGGAACAACTGCGATGGAGCTGTTGACATCAAAATAATTAAAAATTTCTCCTTCCTGCTTCTGAGTCGTAATAGCAGGATAGTTTGGATTGGGAATTAGTATCTTCACCACAATCAAAATCCCCAGAATATAAAGAGGCAGAAAAACCTCCTGCAATAAAAAAACAAACGTATTTAGATCAACAATTACAGGAGAATCTGAAATGAGAGCTGAATTAACAGCTGATTCGCAAGCTCTGAGTTCAATTTTCAAATGTTTTTGATAATTTAAAAAAAATTCCACGATGAAGGACATTTTCTATTCTTCATTTTCTTTTTTGATTTGTAATCAGTGACATTATTTTCTAGAATCTAAATCATTCATTTCTTCTGAAATACGGAAATCGCAAGTCCTTTGAAAGAAATGTCTATGAAATGAGTAAAGATGTCTTCCATCGCGTTACCATGGTGAAAAGCAAACTTTCGTCTACCCTCTAAGTTCGATTTACACGACTCGCTTGAATCATTTGCATTTAGTTACCTCTTTCACCTGGTAAAGTAACTGCAGTATACAAAAGAGAATATAAATAAAAACTTTCTGATTTATATAAGTATGCACTAGAAAAATTCTAGAGTAGAGTCAATGTGGTCATTTAATAATTGAAAGCGATTTATAAATAGTTGACTTCATATAGACCATTGTAAATAAGAAAATGTCTTTCTTCGTCGATATTGTAACCGAAGACTCGTTTTATGAAAATCTTACGTTGGGCGTGGTTAAAATTTTGGAAAATAGTCCGTGTGTGAAAAATGTTCAAGTCGACTTGAGAAGTGGTTGTGACAGAGTAGCTCTTTCAACTTGGGAACAAAGACATTGCTGTAATTTTGCAGAGGAAGTGAGAAATTTTTATACTTCAATTGATGGATTTCTGTTGACTTGGAGTCTCGAAATTGCAGGTATAATAACATTTCATGAAAAGTATTTTTTTTAAACGTTATTTAAAGTTAAATTGTTATTTAAGTTGCAAACTGAGAATAAAAATCTAATTGTAAATCAGTCAACTCTTGTGGAAGTATTTACATACTGAAGTTAATTAAATCCGAAACAAGAAACTGCAAAATTCGACTTCCTTCCTTGCATTATACAACAGAAATTCAAGAGTATCGATATTGTGTAGGACGTAACTTGACTGCTTTTATGTGGGAGGAACAAACAGAGCTTCCACTTAACTTCGAGATTTTCTATGTATTATGAAGATAAAAATTCTCCTGTTTCGCCAAATAAGACACTTAATTTAATAAACTTGATTTTCTCCTTTATATATATATATAACAGAGAGATGATTGGTAAAATGATTCCGGTAAATTTATTTTTCGATTATATTTATTATTAGCCACAAGAGGGGACGAGTCCAACCAATATTTTACTTATCTCCTACACTCAGAAAAAAGTTTCTTTGCATCGAACAAAAATTTCTTTGAATGAAGTTCGTTTGATTCAAGGACATTTTTTCCTTGACCCTTATGATCAAATGAATACTTCTTTGAAGCACTTGCAATGGACTAAGAAAATTTCTTTAATTCTGACAATTGACTCTAATTCCGTTATGACATTTAATTTTATCTTTCTCTTTTTTTATTTTATCTTTGCCAAGGGGAAGAATTCCCAGTGGGTCGAATGGAGATCAGCAATCTCGCCTCCCTAAAGCGTTTCGTGGGCAGCAAAGAACAACAAGCGGCAGCGGAATCACGCCATCATGAAGGTCCTCAAGTTCCTTCCTTTGACCCGCGGTGTAAGCTCTTCGAGATAGGCCAATGCGGGGAAAGTAAAGTAATTCTGGCGTACAACGTTCGTTCTGATCAAGAAGAACCCGGTATATGGCTTTACCACGACGGTAAAGAAGAGTTGCATTATTTAGCTGACAGTTTTACTCAGTACTTTCGAATGATGCTGATACATCTTGGACTTCCACTTTGGCAATATTGCGCTGTGGGGATGCCAGTACCCACCTGGGTGCAGCAAGTTTTCTTTTTAGTGGGTCCACACCTCCTACCAACGACCGACAAACCGAAAGAACCTATAGAAGTGACTCTCTGGAATGAAGGTCCTACAAATGAAATCGATCCTGCGATTTTCAGGAACAAAGAGAAACAACAGAAGTGCGTAAAAAAGAAATAAACCAGAGAGGACTTCCTAACTCAAGTTCATGATTTATTCAGAAAAAGCGATGTTATTCAGCTAGCGTACTTTTATAAAGGTTTGATAAGGATTAAAGCACTTTCCCAAAGAATGTATGTACTTCTTTAATTTGTCAGCTTCTTAAGGAATCCTTGGCCCAATTGGCACAAGGTGTCGAACAAGAACTTATATCAGTCAAATTTGTGAATCTCATACATAGGTTCGTTCTTGGCAAACAATTTTGGCAACGTAACAGGGGGTATCATCGCCTATGCGTCGCCAGAGTTGATTTTCTTCTTTTTCTGCTTCTTTTCTTTTCTGGTTTTCCTGGACTAATAGCCTTCCAAAACACCGAAAGAATGAGGGCATTTTTTTTATCGCGCAATTTTATCTTCAGAGTATGAAATACAAAGAAAAATTCTTTCCCACAATCAAGTCTTTTATTAGATCTTAATTATATTTTCGAAAGTTTCATGATAATGTTTTTAAATATATAAGCTGTTCGAGATTATAAAAGTGCTTTCAGATCTTTGTGGAGTTAGACTTCAAAGTCATTGTGAGAAAAGTGTGAAAGACTGTATTACCGGAAGCCGTTTCTTTATGTTAGTGCGAAATCGTGCTGTGAATTCGTTACTCGATAAATATCCTGCACGTACGTCAACGTGACAGAGAGACCTTCCGAATGATTTTTTTTGCATCTGCATTCCAAGATACTCTTCAGCAGCTCTTTAGTCTCCTTTTTACTCTTTTAATTAGTTTTAATTAAAACTTATTGGACAATACAATAGGTTTATACAAAAACTTAAAGGACGAAGCTATCGTTAGACTAATGACCCTTATACAATATTTAACAGGATTATTTCTAAATATAAGAATATGTTTGAATTTAGAATATTATATCTAACTAGTCTCCAATTATACCTTGTCTATTATTCAACGAAACATAGAATTCTAATTTTGTCGATTGTCATCATTAATAATTCAAATGTTATGAGTTGGGAACCTTCATTAACCTAATTGAAATAATCTATTTTGGATGTTAGAAACAGTGGAATATTCTCAAATTTGATGACACTGATGGAATGTATTGAAACTATTTCATTCAACATTTGTGCTTTGGGTACGGGCCAATAATTGTTCGCACATTGAATCGAGAAAATGTGTCAGAATATGAAAGACAGTGAAAGATGCTTTCAACGCATTCCTAAATTTTCTAATTCATTTAAATCAACGGAAGTATCCACTTTGCGATAAGAAGGTGTAACTGCCTTTCTAACTATTGATGTACAAATAGCTTCAATAACAGTTATAATGATAGCCAAATCTTTTGATAAAATTTCATAGAAAAATCCAGCACGCCACCATTTCAGTCATGGTGCTTCCTCCCTTTCATATTATAAATATTGTTAATATTGTAAATGTACTCTAATAACCCAGTTAACTAGCATATACCAAATTAAAAATATAACGATGCCATTAATTTTTATGAAGCAAGGGGTATATTAACATTTATTTGTAATATTCACAAGTCGTAATTAGCATTCCCATTAATTAACCGCGCTCACATACTTCCCACACTTGTTGCGATACACACATTATACCGATAATTGAAAATCAATACTGCTTTTTTCATTTACAAAGCCTTTTCTAGCTTTCTTATGGTTTTCATAAAAAGGGGAACTGAACCTTCTTTTACATTTTTTTCAATTGTACAAGGCATTATACATATATGAGCCCAAAATCCTTAAAATGTGCAGCATCAAAGTTCTTGTTTACATTTTACCACAGTAAAAGAAATTCATCTTACCGCAATTGTCTTTCGCTTATCCCGTTTCTTGAGAAGAAGATTTCTGATCAGCATTGCACGCAGCTGAGACCAAAATACTCCGCAGGCCCCCATCCTGCCTCTGCTCTAGATCTCTCAGTTTCTGTAACAAGAAAAAGTATTACACTTTAAAATTGTATTGTCTCCTTAAGCATTGACGATATACAAATGAAAACATGAAATGAGATCCGATTTTGTCAATGATGCTATCATTTTCATTGTCTTAAGCACTGAATAGTTCAAATGTGAATCAGCCAGCATTCTATGCATCCAAGTGCATTCATCCAGGTCTGGCATATGTTTAATGGACGTTTATTATTTGATTACACGCACATGCTGCATATCGTTCATGCGCTTCACGTGCAAGTAATACGAGATCTCAATACACAATGAATTTGTACTCAATCTCGATTAAACTGTCACAGCACCATACAACGTATATTCTATAGCAAAAATTTATGTTTTTACTGTACCCAATTCAACCCTCTAATATAGTTCAGTTATTGTATTTCAAATCAAAGAATTAACCTGCAGAAATCCTGTCGGAATTATAAATTATAAGTCTGCTATAATTATTAAAACAGTTTATGGAACTTTAAAAGTTTTAATTAAATTACAGCAAAATATGAAATTCTTCTTCCTTTATAATAATTACTTCCAAGCAAGAAGGGAGAAAACTTTGACTTGATGGCTAATTGCATAAACATGGGAAACGTGACAGTGCATGAATTTACATATTTCTTATCTTTTACTTTTTGGTTGCAACTTCAACTTGAAATTCATACCTTCTTCTCATAAGCCTTATGCTGAAATGGGTACACTACAATCAATAACTTGCCATTTACATGGCTCAACATTCGTGCACCTACAAAGCTAAGGCCGAGGAAAAAAGAAACTTATGCACATATATAAGGCATTAAGAAAAGAATTAGAAAAAGAAAATATAAATAAAAAAAAACTCCATAAAATATCCACTATTTTGAATTGAAAATTTAATATTTGTTTATCTAATATTCAATTAAATTTTTTATTTAAATTCGCCCGTGCAGAAATTGCCCCATTTAGCCCTATTTAAAAGAGGGTTCTGACAAGGCCCTGGTCAGGACTTCTATTTTCAATAAAAATATATTAATATAAGTAGGGATTTATGGGGCAACGATATATGTACTACTATAGTAGTAATGTCTCATTAAGGCCAATCTGACATTGGTATTCCTACCTTAAAATAATGTAATAAAACTGAGATATTGTTGATAATGAAACAGGGCATTGAAGAGTTTTCCAAGTCACACCCAAACATCAAGTAAAAATAGGGAATTTACAAAATTTGTTGTTTTTAATTTACTTAAAAATGTTGCAACTTTAAATATTTTTTGGAATACTTTAAATTCATTTGAAATCTCTTTAAATCCTTTCAGATATTTTGACATTTTTTTTATTTCTTGGAAATCTTTAAAATTTTTGGTATTCTTTTAAAATCCTTTGGAATTTTTTGGTATCATTAAAAATTCCTTCAACAGATTTTAAAGGATTTTTCTGAAGGCTTAAAAGAAATTAAAAAACATTTTAAGTTATCTCTAAATATTTCAATGAAATTCAAGACATTTTACAGATTATAGAGACTCTAGAAATATTTTTTATTTTTAAATTATTTGCGAATCTTAAAACTCTCTTTTGAATTTTTTTAAATACCTTAAAATCATTAAAAATCTCTTGAAATCTCTTAAAGTTACAAAATCTCTTGGAATTCTTTAAATTGTCTTGAAATTTTTTAAATCTTACGAAAATTCTCTGGAGTTCTCTTAAAATCCATTGGAATTCTTTAATATCATTCAAAATCCTTTAAAATACTTAACAAAATGTTTCAATTACTTGAAACTTATCTGAATTTTTCTGAAATTCTATAAAAATCCTTTAAAATCACTTGAAATCTATTTTGAAAATCCTTAACATAATTTTTGACTACTTTAAAATCTTGAAACTCCCCTGAAGTATTTAAAATTCTTTAAAAACTCGTTAAAACGACTTGAAATCTTTTGAAATCGTTTTAACTTCATTACAATTG
>JAUESI010000038.1:5401982-5420047 GCA_032275145.1 Synergus laeviventris | reverse complement strand
GTATATTTATTAGTGAAAGCGTGATGCGCCTTATTGGGTCGTTGCCAGTTTTCCAGTTCAGGACCACACTAGACAAACTACGAAAAACTGGTCAGGGCCCCACCAGAAGTCCATCCAAATTTCTGCACGGGCATTTACTTTTAGTATAAAAAAGCTTACTTCTTGTTTATGTGATACATATGGCTGTAAGGTTATGAAAATGAGTAATGGGGATGATCGGTGGTTTGAGTGTTCATTTAAAGAAATGAAAATGAGGGAAACTTACTTCCTTTAGGCTCTAAATAAGTAGCGCAATGCGCCTCCAATTAGTCGAGGCCTCGTGCTGAACTGTCAGCTGCTGCTGTTGCTGACATTAATTAATCATAACTCACTTATCCCCCTATGGTTCCGACGACACCACGAGGAGCACACTGTAAACGTTTTTGAGCACTTTTATTGGCGCGTCGTTTCATCATTGCAATAGGCACCCTGCTCTTTCTTCACTTCTTGAATTATTTTTTAATATTATATTTCACAGCCAAATTTCCAGGTTTTCACTTTCAATCCTTCACGCTCTTCTGCATTGTGATTTTAGTTCTCGCGAAGACTTTCGGACACCCAAGTTGACCAAACTCCAGCCAGGTGGTACTTTCGATTCGACCTATAATAGGCCAATTTTCAAATCAAAATATCTTCCTTCACATAAAATTATAAGCAATGCATATATACTAGGATGGTCCTTATTTACTCTTGGTGAATTGTTTTTTTTTTATTTCTTTGGCCCCACCCCTCTATTTCGTTGGAATGTCCAAAAAATTATCTCCACCAAATTTTAGCGAAATCGGTTAGTATTTACATCTGTCCCAAAGCACTCAAAGTTTCTTATGCAATTAACATGTGGAAAAGTCCCAGCCAATTTCAAATGCAGGTACTTTTTTGAGATTTCATCGGAATCCGTTGGCTCTGAGCAATTATGATTTTTAGACTATATGTTGAATTTTTTCAAAATTTTGAGTTTTCATTGTCCTCACGTGCTTTTTAATAAATAAATCTGCCTCTTGTATGAACTTAACGAGATTTTGTTATTAATTGTAGAAATTGTAATTTTAGTTCTAATTTAGAGATCCACCATTTTGTAAATAAAAAAAAAATGTTTTGTTTAGATATATTTTTTCAACATAGTCTAAAAATCATAATTACTCAGAGCCAAAGGATTCCGATGAAATCTCAAAAAAGTACCTGCATTGGGGCAGATGTTAATATTAACCCACTTCGCTCAAATTTGGTGGAGATAATTTTTTTGGAAATTCCAACGAAATAGGAGGATGAGACCAAGAATAATCCAAAATCGAAAAATAAAGACCACCCTAATTGCATACATATCTCTATTTCCTAAATGTCTATCGAGAATTAGGACGAGCCCTTCTGTACAATTATTTTTCCGCCCACCAAATTATTTATATACGTTTTATAGTGTTATAGATGTGGAATCAACCCAGGATACTTTTCCTTAGTGAATACGTATATTGAGTTATGCATTATAGATACAAGACGTTACACCTGATCCATTTTCAAACTTGATACCCTCTGCCAAACTGTTTAATAATAAATTCAAAGCTTTACCTCTTAAAAGGAGTTTTCACGTTGGGTTGAACACCTTTTTTAGTATATATATATATATGTTTCAAGAAAGTAACCCTAATGTCCAATTTAAGTGCAAGAAGGTGGGGCACGCACTTTCGTTTAATGGGTTAGGAAATAATTCATCCGTTATGAATGAAATATAGCCCCTTAATTCATCGACACGAATTTATTCCTTGATCGAATATTCCGCTCAGACATAAATAGTAATTATGTATGCATAGATATTTTCTAGAGCGACTATAATATCCATATTTATCCCATTATAGACACAGAAAAGCAAGATTTAAATTATTATTGTCATTATGGATGTCACATTACTGCAATGTACTGTACTGGGTTTAAAAATAGACGAACGACTGTAAAGAAAAAATTGCTATGCACATACACTGGAGATTCAAAGAGAGACAAGGGTGAAGAGTAATTAGAATAATTTTTTCATACGGTTAAGACACAGCATGCGAACTTCTATTTGAAAGGTGAAGAGTTTAACATTTCCAAATTAAATTGTTTTGTTTTCATAATTTTCATTGAATGGATATTCCATATTATTCTAATGGTTTCAAACAGTAAACTAGATAACTAAATACTTTATTATTAATATTCGGAATATTTAAAAAAAGCAAAATAAAGCTTTTATGCTTTGGACAAATAAAAATAAAGCGCAACAGCTCTTTTTCTTTTAGACTATGAAAATAAATATTGTAGATTGGTTGTCGTCAAGAAGAGAATTATCTGTGGAAAAAAGTGTTATAAAGAGAAAGAAAATGCATTTAAAAAATGTTCATCCCTTGTTATTGAGGAAGGGGTTCTCAATTGATAAACGAGAAGATCCGGACCTACGGACGATGCTTTACTGTTAGTATCGACCGTGAGGTGTGAGACCCACCTCCTCCCACTTCTAACACACATATATATAGGGTTCATTTCTTCGTTTCAGCATGAACGGCGTAAGTTTCGTCCATGAACTAAGAATCAAGATCAAATTTTATGTAACACACTACTCGATCGTTTCTACAATTTTCTCTCTAAAATTGAATTAGTGGAAGTTCACTGATTTCCAGTGACTCGTTGAGTCACTACCTGAAGATTCCAGAGACTTTTCACTGAATAAAATCGTAAGAAAATAGTGATCATTGATATATTTTAATTGAGCCTCAAGCTAAATGATCTTTTCTTCTTCTTTCTTCTAAATAGGCGATGAAATTAATTATCTGCCGAGATAAAAATTGAGTTTTGTATTCAATCATGGTTGATCTTTATACCTAACTGAATAAAAAAAAATCCATTCCACGTTTACCTCTTGAGTCCAGTGATCAAAGTTTAACTTGATTCTCTGTTTAAAATAGTGTTCTCAACTCAATAATGTAATTCCGTCGATTTCATCTGTCCTCACAAAATGACATGGTGCTCACAGTTGGTTTTAAAATGTGATGTAGGGTTGTGAAAGTATAAAAAGATTTATCCAAAAAGTTGAAGGTTGAAGGTTTATGAAGATTCAAAATTAAAAGAGTCTGAAACTTAAGTGCAGAATAAAGATTATGTGACCTAAGGGCAGAAAACAAAGAAGGTTTTTTCTCATTTATTATAGTGTAGGCGGAAAATAAATACCCACAAAAGAGAACTAATACTATAATAAAGAACTTCAAACTGAATTTCTTTTTTCCGTGAACAAATACAACTGATAATAATGGATGTTTTGTTTTAGATTGGTAATTTTGAGATATGGAATAATTTTCAGTAGAGGAAATTTCTCATAGATAGATGAAAATGTACTATGTACCATATATTCGAACAAGAGGATAAATGGAAATGACGGATTAGACTTTAGCTTGGTTTATAGAAAGTTGGTTCATGCTGAAAGAAACAGACGATTGGTATATGCTCGACTAGATTTTACCGGACGCCACACTGTCTGATACAACCTAGCATATTCTACTGGTCGATGAGAAAGGCTCGATCAGACCTTCACAAGGTCCTCACTACTGGCAAAATTTCATGATTTTCGAAGCAGGTCAAACTGCATCGCGGCATTTTGCTATTTTATTTGTTAATTAATATAAACCTAAGGCAGTATTCTACTTTAAACGCTCGAAAACAGCTATTTTTGTGAATTCTTTCTGAGATTATTAATAACGAATATGTGGTTAAAATTTCATAACAAATTGTTCAATAGTTTTTGAGGTACTTACAACAACATTACTTATAAATGAGATTTAAAAAAAATGTATTTATAGAGTGTATTTATTCAGCCTAGAAATCCCTACATCGGTATCATTATTAATAATCTCAGAAAAAATTCACAAAAATATCCAATTGCGTATCAATCTAAAACGTATCTTTTAGAAAAATCATTAGATGAAGACAAGTAGTTAGACAATGATAAAATTTAGAACATTAGAACAGTCAATCTTCCTTTTAATCATGCTTTCAGTTTTATCAGATAGTCTAAAAAGGCCTAAGCCCTTATATTCATAAAAATGTAGATCAATATTTTGTACAGTGGCAGCTTATTAGGATATAATGGAGTTGATTGTAAAATATATTTTTTTAATTAATCTAATTAAGACTGTTTAAATAAACCCAATTGTAGCTTCAGATTTTAAAGAAATGAACGTGTTATATGTATGTAGTTCACGGTTTTCTAAATGCTGTAATGCAGGATTTAATATGGTGCATTAATTAGGAATCCGTGAGAGAATTCGTTTACTTTCTGGAACAAAATTTAAATTACAAAAATGAGATATAAGACACTTATGCACATTGCAAATGTAAATATAAATAAAGAGTGTAAATGAATACCGGAATCTATTTCATGTTTACCTCGTGCTTACCAAAGAACAAAATAAAGAGTTTGTTTCTAATTAAAAACGTATTTAGTTTGTTTGAATCAAAAAAACATTTCTTTGATACAGGGTAAATGAAAAATTTTCTTGAATTAAAGAAAGTTTGTTTGATTCAAAGAAATTGTCTTTAATTTAAAAAAAATTAATTTCTTCACATTATAGAAAATTTCTTTGAATCAAACAAACTTATTACTTCTTTATTGAATGGAAAATCGGTCAAATTAAAAAAGTGTGAAGTTATGTATTCATATACCGTATGCGATGCAAGGCAAATAAATAAAATTATAAGATAATACATTCTCGGGTTGCCTGAGGTAATATCCTTGAGATTCCCAATTGACAGCTGCAAAACGAAAGGTATAAAAACTGCGAATAGAAATTCTTTGGTACAAAACAATAGAGGTTTTCGACAGATATAAGACACTTGACTTTTACTTTGATTATTAGTTTCTTTATATTATTATCATTATTAAGAGTTATAAAAAACCTGATAAAATCTGTTTAAAGCTGGTAGTATTAATTAATATCTTTTTCTGTATCTCTTCAAAATGAGATTATTACTTTTATAGAGAACTTAGAAAAGGTTAGCTTAAAAAACACTAATTCTCAATTCTCTCGTAATGAAACATGTGTCACGGAGTCAACACAATAAAAATTTAATTAATTTTCTATTTGTTTTTATGACGAATCAGTTATCTCACAGAAGTGTTTCTCCATTAAAAAACAATAAAATGATTCAATGAAAAAATTTTACATCACTAAATGTTTGTTTATCAAATTCTGACGTCAAATTATCATGAATTAATATTGACTGTCAGATGCACTGATTGTCAGTGTCTTGTTTTCACGATATATTTGTTTTCCAACATTGCATTTCAATTCCAATTTGATTCAATTTAAATGTATATATTATCTGATTCTGCCTAGAAATTTCCTAGGACTTTTTTTTTGTATCTTTACTCCTAGATAATCATTAATCATCAAGTAATGAATTCATTAGTAATTGGCCCAATTTTTGAGAATCTTTAACTTTCAAACTTTAAAAGCTTATTAATTCTAAAATTAGTATTTACTTGATGTACCAGAAGTTTTGAACGTTTAAATGAACGAAATATTTTATCGCAATTCTATTTTATACACAAATATTGTTACAACTAAAAGTAACAATGGGCATTAAAAGCTTCATTCATACAGAATTATTTCCAATACAAGTGAAACAATATTTTAAAATTATTTCTAGTTTAAAATAAAACCAATACAAAAATCCGTTCATTTAAAAGCTCTGAAATTTTCAGGCAATTACCTGAAACATAAGTTATTTAGGAGTTAATTTTCCTCAGACCGTGCAAATGTCTTTTATAAATTATAACCTGAATCACAATCTAGCATAAAATTTTCATTCTTTAAACTTTAATTTTAATGCATACCGTTCTAAAAAAGAGGGCCGTTTCTTAAAATGAGGACCACCCCAGTTGAAATGTTCCCAATTTTGCATAATTATTATTTTGGCGCCAATCCGGGCCGAATGGGGCAAACCTATTTGTAAAAAACTCTTCAAATATAAGAATTTTATTAGTAAAATGGTATTTTAGTTGTGTTTAGTTTAATAATGTTTCTGATTTAAATTCATTGGGCATTAAGTAGGTAACACAATTTTGGGCAATAGCACTACTCAGCGTTACAACCCATAACAGAACCCAATTAGTAGTTGGGGTGTGATTGAGGAGCCTTATTGGGCAACTGAACTTGGGCCTATTGAGGCCCCAACCGGCTTTTCCACACGGGCAGTGTTTTAATTCTGTATATAAAAAAAGCAACACTATATCACTCAATATAATATCTCTCATTAATCCAATTTATCATTAAATCTCCTAAAATTTCGCCTCTAAATTCGTTTTCCATGCAGCGTCTTGCAAAAGCTGGCAGAGGTTCCTCAGCAAATGCGCGACTCGCGTGGCGATCGATCAGCCGAATTACCGGCGGTGCTCGATTCAGTCCAAGTTTTACCCTCGTTGTTCTGACCGAGGAAACCATGATAGCACTTGGCATGCTGGGAATTACGTTTAGAACATAAATCCAGCCTTTCATTTTAAACAAGAGGGTCGCATGATAAATACTTTTTACTCTATGTTGAGGGGCTCGTCCTAGCGGGATTCAAAATCGATCTGACTGCCTGGCCCCTGCTTGGCTGCAGCGAATAGGGGTTGCTGGCTTGCGGAGGAATCACCTTCTTGTTTGCCCTCCACGATCAGCTTCGCGTTCCGAAATCGACGTGAAGTATGAAGTATGAACTTAGAACACCTTCGGGTCACGGCACTTGCTCGATACAACATTCGACTTCCGTCATTCCTCCTCGACTTTCTCGTCTAATTGTGACGGCTGTAATGGGCGCAAATTTCAGAGATTTAGGGGTACTGGGATTCACGTGTCGATGGGGTGCAGAGTGTGACGAATCGCGTTAATTAGAGAAAAACTGAGAAAGCCGAGAGAGGAAGTGAGACACGTAGATTCCACGAGATCCGAATACGTCGACCAGCGACGCCAGACTGTGGCCTGATCTGCAAAGGGCGACCGTCCGCCATGCGTCTGCGTCGTCGCGACGGTGCCGACGGTGACGGTGGCCGTAATCGCGTCGGGGATGACGAATATCACAAAGGGCAGCACGCGTCTCTCTTTCTCCATATACCTTTCTTCGTGAACAATATTACACTATTAATATAATAATAACAATATTAATTCTATCTTTTTCTTTTTTTCGGTCCCAAGGGAAAATATATAGTATAATATTTTTTATTATATATTTAAAAAAATATATTACCACCCTGTAAAAAGGAGAGGAATAAAAAATAAAAAAAATACCCGTAAATAAATTGCAACATTTAGCCCTATTTAAAATAGGGTTCTGATGAGGTCCTGGTCGGGATTTATATTTTCAATCAAAATATTTTTATATGATTAGGTATTTATTGGGCAATGATATATAGTAAGAATATCTCATTAATACCAATGTTACATTGCTAGTCCTATCCTTATAATATTGTAATAAAACTGAAATATTGTTGATAATGAAACAGGGCTTCAAAGAGTTTTCCACGTCAAACCCAAAAATCGGTAAAAATCAAGAATGTTCAAAATTGTTTGTTTTCAATTTATTTTAAAATCCTGCAACTTTAGAACCATTTGAAATCTCTTGAAATCCTTTCAGATATGTTGATAATATATTTGTTACATTTTCTGGTATTTATTTTAAATCTTTTGACGATTTTTAGCATCCTAAAAATTCTTTAAATTTCGACGATCTCAACGGATTATAAAAGATTTTTGAGAACACTTAAAAGAAATTAAAAAAAATTTTAAGTTAGTTCGAAAGATTTCAATGAAATTCAAGAGATTTATGGATTTCAATAAATCCATAAAAAAGAAGATTTATTAGATTTTAATGAATCTTAAAATATTTTTTATGTTTCTAATTTACTTTAAAATCTTGAGAGTCTTTACATTTTTTAATTATACCTTAAAATCTCTTGAAATCTTTTAAGATGTTTTGACATTTTTTAAATCTTATGAAATCACTGAAAATTTTTTGAAAATCCTTTGAAATATTTTTTAAAAATGTGTTATTACTTTAAAATCTTAAAATTCCCCTGAGGTCTTTTAAAAATCTTTAAAAACTCCTTAAAACCATTTGCAATATTTGAAATCGCTTTTAATTCTTTCAGATCGATTGTGGCAGCCTGATGTCGATTTTCAAGTTCAGGCAGCGAATAGAAATCCAACCAATGGGTGAGTAGAGATTGTTTTTCCACATATAGGGATTGCGAGAATCTATTTTCGGATTAATACTAACTTTTTTTTTAATTTTAATTTTTTTTTACATTAACTAGTTAAGTGATCGAATATTAAAAATAATTAACCCAAGAATAGTTTTATAAATTTGATGGATTATTGGCCAGTGGCCAATGAAATGGATTGAAATGAAGTAAATAATAAATAGGAGTAACTTATCTTTTCTCTCCTCCCTTCTCACATTTTAATGTAAGTTTCACAATTTAACAATAAATTGCTTGTTCCATTGAAAATATGCTTGAAAATTTAATGATTCTCACAACTTCGTTATAACATTGTATATTAATACTAAAACGTATAGAGCTGAAGTATCAGACGTCTAATCTGACGAAAATAAAATTAAAAAAAAATAATTTTCCTTTTTTTATTTGAACTGATAAATATATTTGGAAAAAGGTCAAAAACAAGCTATTAGAACATTTTAATGTGCATAAGCCTACAAACAAATTAATAAAATAGGACTTTTTTCACCAGACCCATTCATAAGATAATATTAAAAGGTGTTATAAACTAATTCTATATTATTTTAATTATGTTTCAAACACTGTCAAAATTGATAATTACTGCGCGGAAACTCGTGCTTTCAGGCTATACGGTTCATTTTCGAATATCAGTAATTGTCAATTTTGGCATTGTTAGCGCGCGCAGTACAATTAAAATACAATAAAATTAGTTTCTAACATTCTTTGGAATTAGCGTGGTGTTACCTTTTTAACGAGTCTGGTAAAAATCGTCATACATGGTTGTTTTGTGACGCATTGCGATTTTTTGTGGCTTAAAAAAACTTGTTTTTAACCTTTTTCCAAATATATTAATCAGTTGAAATAAAAAAAAAAAAATTTAATTTTAGTCAGATTAGACGTCTGATACTTCAGCCCAATATATAAAAAGTTCTTAATACAATTTTTTTAACATTTATTTCAAATCACACTATTTATTACTTAACTATATATATTGTAATTCATTTTTTTTAATTTGAAGGGAAAACATTTCTTGACCTTGAAACAGTTTATGTTCCATAAAGCATTACATGAAAACTATTTCATAATAATTGACACAACCACATGTGATTCTGTTAATCAAAATCCTGGTTGTGGCAACCAAAAATGAGTAGTTTTACCATATTTTACTATTTCTATGGTTGTCACAACTATAGAGTTTTTTCAGTGATATTTTTACTCTATCAATTAGCTGAAAACTACAAATTCACATAGTAAAAACTCCTGATTCATAGTAAAATAATTAATAGTAAACTAATTGATTGTGAAAATGCTTACTAAAGAGATTTAGTAAACGAATCGGCACTATTTCATTATTTCACCTTATTATGTAATTTAGATTGCGAGAGTCATGGATATTAATCGAACCTCGTCACGTACCCTTGTACAATTTCATAGTTGAAATGTTCTGAAATTACTAAATTCACATGGAATTCTGTCTCGGAAATCGTTTCAATATTATTGAAGATTAATTAAATTATATATATGCCACGGGGCAATTCACACAATTCAATTCTAATTTAACGTTATGCTGTAATTATTTTCATAATACAAGTGAAAACATTTTACAATAAATTCCTTCGAGATTGAAAGTAACTTGCAAATCCAAATCAGATCAGCCTCAACTTAGTTTATAAAATTCATTTTGAAAGCTATTAACAGACTTCCCATCATCACGGCTTAATCCCCTTGCGGAACTAATTATTACATAAGAATAGCAACCGCATACTATTTATTCACGTAAAGCTAAAAATATAAAATACTCTTTATGAAAAAAACGTTGAATTTATATTCAAAAATATAAACTTCTTAAGGTAAAATATGCAAGAAAAAAAAAAAACTTCCAAGTTTTGTTTCGTTCCATTTCTTTTATTTCAATACAACAAAATTAATTAAGTATTCAAATAAAGTTCTTTATTTTTTTAGAAAGTATAGAAACTAACTAAAAATAACCAAATTTTTTGTGTTTTCCTGAGGGAGTTTGATAAAAGCTTCTTATATAAGGTTAAATTAACAGAAGCTCGGTGATCATTAAGTTTTCCAGAGCCATTAAACACACTCGCGGTTGAATAATATAATAGCAAGTAAGATAGTGTTTAGGAAGCCAGTAACTCTTCGAATAAAATAGTATTTCGAGTAATCAAGCAATAACAAAAGTTACTGTTTTAAAAAATTACTTAATTTTCAGTAAAATATTAGCATTAGCCCATTGACTTTGAATACTTCTTGCTATTTTCGTTAATACTAAAGGTAAACCCGAGGAAGTAAAAATAACTGAACATCTGCAATGATCATTAAAATATTTAATTGACCTCTTTCTGCATGACAATAACAACATCCATTATTTATAAACCTGTTGACTATATATTTCTTCATTAAAATTCCCCTCTTATTTTAATCGATTCGTATTGAATGTTTGAAAATTCAATATCTTTGAATTGAATTTCTAAATCTGAATTAGTAGAAAACTACTAATTAGCAGTAGTTTTCTACTAATTCAAATAGCGCCGATTCGTTTACTACTAATCTACTACTAATCTACTACTAAATGAATTGGTAAATGTATTCCTGGTTACTATTTGTAATTTAAAATGAATTTGAAAACAGATTGTACAATGAATAGAATTTTATTTAAACCCAATAGGAAATTATTAAATAAATTGAAAATTAAGTAGATTCTGTAGAATTTCTGCCAATTGCTGCACATTGTATTGTTCATATACAATTATTATTAATGTAACATTATGAACTTAAGATATAAATTGAGAAAACATTAAATTTTTAAAAGTCAAAAACCACCTGAAAGTATCTAAAAAAAATTAGTAGAAAACCCTTACTAATTCATTTAGTAACATAAATCTTACCATTTTATTTAGTGTATAATGTGATAAAATTATTAATTTAACAGTCAAACCCAACGCTATTAATTGCATTAGTAATATTTCTACTAATTCGTATTTGTAAGTTTTAAATGATGCACAGTGTTAATAGGAATGAAACACCTGCAGTGTATATCTCGTAAGTCTACTAGAATTCAAAGGGTTAAAAGTTAAGCTCGGATAAAGTCCCGATGCAGTCAATTAGTTGTCGGGAATCAAGGCTTCAGTGTAGTCTGACCTTTATTGATTTTTCTTTCTCTCAAGTAACATGATCGCTCTTCTTGTTACATTATTTTTGTTTTTAATGGATTAACTTTCCACAGAAAAGTATATAAATGCTTTTATTTCTACGAAACTTATTAAAAAGGAATTTATTTTCGAACAAGTACAAACCACCTTTCGAAATATCAATGATTCTATTTCTTCTCGAGATGCACACAATACAAAGGTCAATACCCATTATTTATGTAATACTAAAAAATGATAAAAGGCTCTCAAATAGAGTCTCATTAGTCGAAACGACTTAGTTCTATCTTTTTCATACGTCAGTAAGCACTTCTTGTAAGAGCCTCTCTGATCTAAAAGTAGAGCACACGAAAAAGGTCGTCGAATTGCCCTCTTCCGGAAACGCGCGATTTTCTTCTACCAATGGAATTTTAAGATCATCTATAACGAAACCTTCGCAAAAGGGGACAAAATCGAAAAAGTGGCACGCGCTGATTTAGTCCATGAGGCTTCGCAAATTCCAAACGAAGCATATTCCTATATTTATCTATTTCGAGAAATGTAGTTCCCCAAAACACTCTAAGCAAGAATGATTATAACGAGTTAGATTCGAAAACTAAACAGATTATTTATTTGAAAATATGTTTTGAGCACTGCATGGCGTGCAGAAATCCGACTACATTTTCATAAATTTCACGTGTGTCTTATACATAAAGGTGAAGAGTGATTGATAAGACACATTCTATTGCGCAACATTAATTAATAACCTGTACGTTGTGTTTTGGACTGTATAATGTATTTTACGATATTTATAGAATCATTTGATTGACTATTTCTTGGAATCAATAAAGCTTAACATATGAAATAAAAAATTTAAGATTTTAATGCAAAAGCAGGGATGATTCTATTAATTTTAATTCCTGATTTTCCCTTCAGGCTCCAATGTATAAAAATAGAATAGGTTACCTCAAAAATGTCATTTCCAGCTATTCACATATTAATTAATCTTTAATGACATTTCTCTGGTATTCCATAAAGTAGATTATAGATTTGGAGTTTATTTAATTCACTTTAATTCCTTCTCGAAATGTGTGCACAAAATTGTTTGAATTATATATTTTGGAATATATGTTAGGAAGGGTTTATTTAAACGAATTCAAGTTTCACTCCAGAGAGATCAAGTGATTTGAATTCACGACATTTCAATTGGTTTTATATATAATGTATTATCCTCAATTTGAATTGAGTGTAATACATTATTTTATGATACCTAAATTCAAAATATAATTTATATATTTTTAAAAAATTAGTTATCTTTAATAAACTAAAAAATTGAATAATATGTAAATGAAATAAATTTTGACTTTAATAATTATTTATGTACCATATAGTAACAATAAAAAATTTACTAAATTGTCAGAAAATTATATTTTTCAATGTGTATTAACAGGGATAGCAGTTGCTTCTTTCTAATACTGTTTCTGATATTATAAGAGAACGGAGGGAAAATCAGGTATTTACAGGAATTGTAATATTCAATCCTATTCTATTCAAGAGCCTTCTTATCCTTAAAAGGAGTGAATTAAACTGAATAGAAAGTAGTTGGAATATGGGCGATTTTTCAACATTTCAATACAGATTCCATCTTGCAGAATTGTTCTCGCTTAAAGTATTGACAATTTAAATCAAATTTATAACGCTTTCAATTTAAATCAATACCTTTTTTGATCACTTTCAAAGTCATTTTAATTCATTTGAACACACACCTTGTTACTGGGAACTGATAAGCAGTATTTAGGAAAATATTTTTTTAAATTAGCATTGAAGGATATATATCCATTCATAAACAAATATATTAAAAATATCTCATTATTTTTATTATTACTGTGAACAAGCCCTACTGGAAGTAAACGAACTGAAAGCTTTTTAGTTTTAATCCGTCATCTATCTATAGGTATCCGTTTGAATATTTTTTTTATACTCTTAAATCTGTTTGTATCTGTTTTGATCACTTTCGAAATCATTTTAATTCACTGCAATACACACATTGTTACCGGGTACTTCTTCCACTCAAATACAAATGAATTTGAATGATTTTAAAGTTGCCTCAACCGCAATGTAATAGTAATAAAAGTATTACTATTATGATTATTATTATTATTATTATATTATTATAATAAAAATATTAATAATTCATGAAAATATTATTTTTAAAAACAGGGATTAGTTTATTAAATAAAAAAGTAGACAGATATTTCGTGAGTTAGCCATTGCCGTAGGAATTTTTGATTGGCCTATGAATGCGGAAATCCGAAGGTTTTAAACCACGCGATTTTCAAATCCGAGTGTTTAATCTCTCCCTTTTTAATTAGAAGAAAAATGTAAATTGAGGATACAAAAAAGATATAGAAAAAACACAAAGTAACTGTAAAGTAACTAAAATTAACTTACAAGCTATTACTGCAAAAATCGTAACACGTCTCCGATTTGATTCGTTCTGAAGTATGTTTTAGAGCACTAAAAAATAAGGTACACGTATTTTTGTATACGTGCGCAAATTAATATTCAGGGGATGAAACAACCCTTCAAAGTTCTCGAATAATTACTTGAGAAATATAATTTTTAGTTAAATTAATCACTTAGAAGGCAGTGTAAACATTTAGACTGAAATTGTGTTAGTAGATTGCGGTCCCCTTATGTGAGGGTTAACTACCCCCTGTGTCTAACATACACCAAAATTCCTGATTTACATCCAAGTCAAATGTTATTTTTGGATGATTAATAACGAAGTGATATAACCGAAATACAAGATGTTCTATCTTTTTACACTTCATTTTTATTTCCTTAAACATTTGTAAGATAATAGAAAATATTGCAGTCTACCTGTATGAGGCACCCCCATTCTTATTCAAAGGGGGTTAATAACCCTCAAACCATGTTTCAAATTCATGAAGAATTTTAAGTGTTGCAAACAAATTATTATGATATACGAAATTGAACAGTTTATTTTATTTATTATCCATAATATAAATGTGAAACATGGTTTGAGGTTGGTTTACCCCCTTTGAATTAGAATGGGTGTGCCTCATGCCGGTAGACTGTGATGATTTCTAATATCACAATGTTTCCTGTCCTGAAGATAATTTCCACTACGACCATTAAAAGGCAACTCTTACAAATGGTTATAGAAAGAAAAATTTTAATTAAGGTAGTTTACCCTTTTTAATCTAAAATGGAGTGTAAAAGATATAACGTCTTGTATTTTTGTTATATAACTTCATTAATCACTCAAAAATAATATTTGACTTGAATGTAAATCAGGAATTTTAGTGTATTTTAGACACAGGGGGTAGTTAACCCCCACATAAGGGGACCGCAATCTACTGAAAATTTTTTTTTCACTGAAAATTATATTTCTCAAGTAATTATTCGAGAATTTAAAGGGTTATTTCATCCCCTAAATATCAATTTGAGCACGTATAAAAAAATACGTGTACCTTATTTTTTAGTGCTCTAAAACATACTTCGGAATGAATCGAATCGGAGGCGGACACTTGGGTAAAAAATTAACCAAGTTACCTAAAGTCACATGTTACTACTCAAACTGGGGCCTCAATACGCGCAGTGAATAAATTGATATTTGAAAGAAATATTTGGTTCGTTGAATAAAACGTAGATTGAAATGGAATTGTCAATACGTTTTTTAAATTTTATTATTCAAAAGAAAGTTCTAGAGGTATAAATCTGGTAATTCTTTAAAAAAGAATAATTACGTATTAAGATTAACGAAAGTCTTTTTGATGTTCCGAAAGAATGATTCAAAGAAATGCAATTTAATTTGTCAAGAAAATGTTTGCAACCATTTACATAACATAAATAACTTTATGATGTATACTCACATTGCACCATTAAAAATCATGTTCTCTAGTCTCAACGATCGATGCTCGTCTGGAAAAGAAGAAACAAAAGTACAGTAGTAAGCGGGGATTTTGCGCGTGTATGAAGAATATCTATCCTAAAGAGATTATTGTAGGGAGTAAAGCATACATATATATAGGTACAATGTGAAGCCAGATGAATTTTCTTCCTGCTGACACATGAAACATAATCAGAGCGGGGATTGGGTTCATGTGCAATTCAGACCATCGGTCAATTCGGTTTGGGGACATTAAAATACGATAAATTTCAGTTAATTCAGCGAATTATTTTCAACAAAATGTTAATGAGAGTTAAGTTCCTTTCATTGTTTATTCGTTTTATGCACAACTGTTCTTAAACCCGGATGTTTCAACAAAATTGTCTCTTATAGACTTTCAGTTACAGTGATCCTCAATGTAGTTGGCAGTAGTTTGTAACATTTCAATAATGTGGGATTCACTGTGATACATTTGGCAAAACAGTGTCATCGGGAAAACTGCGTGATGTCAAAAATACACCTGACCGACTACATATATCTCAGAATTAGGTGTCAGTGGGCGCAAGAGCAAATGTTTGACACACATATATATTCTTATATATATTTATGCTATATGACAGTTAGTGAACTATTTTAACAACATGTTTCACCTCGTTAAACTCAAGAGTGCAAGACTTTGATATAAACTAGACATTTTGATATTTCTATACATTATTTATATATGGAATTCCTCTTATCATATATATATATATCTCAATTAAATAGTTACACTTATAATAAAATAGTATTTTTTTAAATAAAAGAGAAAATAAAGGCTTTTATCGATTATTTGAGACGAAGAAACAAGGTGTATTGACAATGACTTTGGGCCGTGGGTGCGACAAAAGAACGTGAAAGCTTTTGTCAATGTCACACTTGTCCACTCGTGTAGGCGTCTTTAATGTATCGAATGTCACGCAGAAAATCGAAATCCTATATTAAATCATTTTAGAGAAAAGCTCTCTTCATTAATTCATTTCCAAATGTATTCACGCAGATTCACTTTAATTCAAAATTACATTTCTATAGACTCACGTCACACGAATATTATACAGAACCCGAGAAATTATGATATTGCATTTGTTTTAAGTGAGGTAACTTAGATCTCTCACTGTTTATTAATAACTACTGACAATACGAGACGCTTTTGCGATTACAGTCAAATATATAACATCAGGCGAATCATAAACACGCGTGTGCGTGTGTGTGTGTGTGTGCATATAATATGATCTCACTATCCTATTCTAACATGTTTTTATTTAAAAATGTCAAATATATATATAGTAATGATAAGTATATTTATTTATTCTTTCCATCGGAATATATCTGATTTTAATTATTTCAATCTAATCCCGTAGGATTTAGTTTAAAATTCACTGGAAGTCGAAAAATTCACTGGAATTCCAATTCTTTAGAATTTTTATGAGAATTTATTGAAATTCACACAAATATATTGGAATTCAGAGAAAATCATGGGAATTTACAGAATATCTCTTAATTATTTTTTATTTCTTTGGCATTCATCGAATTCATCGGATTTCATTGAACTTCGTAGGAATTCTCTGGAAGTTATAGAATTCTCAGAAATTCATTGGCAGTCACTCCAAATCATTGATGAAATTCGTTTGATTTGTAGGAGTTCATAGAAATTCAATCTAAATTCTGTGGTATTATTGGATATTCTTTAAATTCAGGGTAATTCACAGGAATTCATAACAATTCATAGTAATTCGTCGGATTTTTACTGAAATTAGTAGGAACTCCGAATGTATTCACTCCGAATTCTCTGGAAATTATTGGAATTCTCATAAATTTATTGAACTTTAGTGGAATTCGTTGAATTTAATTCGAATTTGTTGGAATTTAATTTGAATTCGTTAGAATTGTATTCTGAATTCTCTGAAATTTATTTCGAATTCTCAGAAATTTATTGGAATTAATTGAAATTTAATTAAATTCATTGGAATTAGTCGAATTTCATTGATGGTTTTTATTGGACTTTTAAACATTCATTTAAATTCACTGGAAATAATTGAAATTTATCGAATTTTATTAAGATTCGTTGGAATGGAATCTGGAATTTATTGAAATTCTCAAAAATTCATTGGAATTCACTGTAAATCATTGAAATCCGTCGGATTTATAGGAATTCCATTTGAATTATCTGGCATTCATCTCAAATTCATGGAAAATCAAAGGAATTCATTGGAATTCACAAAAATTCGTAGAAATTGATAAGAATTCATTCTGAACTCTCCGGAAGTTATTGGCCTTCTATAAGAAATTCATTGGAATTTTTTGAATTTCATTAAAATTCTTTAGAATTCATTCTGAAATCTTTGGTATTCATCTTAGTCTCGTTTTACAAAATGGGTGTCTTTAGAAGTGTCAGGTTTACTATAAGACACTCATGATAAAAGTAACTTGCATCGACCAGTAAAGTTCAAAGGGTTTTTATAGATTTTATAATAAAGTTCATTTTTAATAAACCTTCAGAAGGCGCTCCTAAAGTCGTGGCAGAAATAAGTCGAATACATATATATTATATATAGAAGTTTTAAAATTAAATTTCTCGTCAGGAAGAAAATGCTCATGATCTAACTTATACATAAGTATAATAGGTAACGCGTATATGCAAAGATAATAAAAAGTTCTTCCTAGAAAAATGATATTATTATATTTAAGACTAAATTGG
>JAUESI010000038.1:5353956-5374380 GCA_032275145.1 Synergus laeviventris | reverse complement strand
TTGGTATTAATGAGTTTTTACTACTATATCGTTGTCCCATAAATGCCTAATTATATAAAAATATTTTTATTGAAAATCGAAATCCCAACCAGGGCCTGTTCAGAACCTCTGTAAATCCCTGCAGAGTCTAATTGTACTTCTATCATTGCTCTAGAGGGGGTGGAGCTTTCTGTGTAAGTTTAATCTACGACTATAATGTACAATATTGTACATGTGCGTGTATGATCGTGGAATATACACATTGCATCGGGGAATCTGAAGTGGAGTCAGCAGAGGGTGGGTTTGATCGCCAAGATGTAGGTATTATCCCGAAGAAAACCGACCTAGCGAGGGACCCTGATGGTTGGTCTCGATGCAGAAGGATAAGCTTCTATAGGGAGTAAGTGTGGAAGAAGGTGATCGAAGAGGACACCAGGGAAATAGCAATAGCGCCAAGTAGAAACTGGAAGGACTGGTGTGTTATCGACCGGTCTTCGCAGATGGATATGGCGAGGGTTGGTAAAACGTGCACACATCGTGGTCGTTCCAACCCTACTACACCCCTCTGTATTATATGTACACAAACTTACAAGAACATGCCCTGTGCACGTTGCGAGCATTTCGCGCATAGTTATGCACGAGCGTGAGCGTACGCGCGCATGCATGCTTTACGGACTTCATACGTAGACAGTGCACACATGTCCCCTGCAATTACTTGTAAAATTTTATTTGCATCAAATTACTCTAGTAGGTGTCTTTAAAATTAAAGGTTTTCTGACTTCCTCCCAGAGACATTGGAAGTTTCCGGAAGTCAAGACAGTGACCATGAGGTCTCGAAAGTCCTTGAAAGTTTAAATGTCCGGTTGTTTCCTCGTGGACATAGAATCATTCGTTTGAAATTCTGAAGTTCTTGGTAAATAAGCGTTTGCCTTTCTTTTTTTACAACCATGAATTCTCCTTAATGCCTCTCGAGAGATGGAGAAATTCTGTAGTTATAGAGTCGGGTCTAGTAGTTGAATGAGAGCCATCGATCAACTTACGAGTGGACTTACCCTGCAACCCCTGTGTAGTTACCCGTAATAAGAGCACCCAAATTGCAGACTTCGTCTCACACTGTATCCCTCTATCCTTTTCTTCTTTGGCTTTTAAGGCGGGGTAAAAAATGAAGAGTTAGATGCTCAATTCACGTTGCTAGGAAACTCTAAACAAATACTACATATTAAATGGTCCTTGACCCGTTGGAGTTTTTAGAGTCAGAAGGTGAAAAATCCCTTTTCTCCTCTTGGAAAAGTTTGTTCTCAATCTTATTCTCCTCCATTCTCTTCCACCCCTTTTGCTCGACTGGTCCTCTATCTATAGAATGTCGTAACATCTATCTCTTTCTCCATTCTTAAATCCCCTTTCCCAAAATTCTCGACTGGAGATTGATCTATCCTTCTTCTTTGTTTGGGTATCTATTTTCTCGCATTCCTCAATATGCTAGATAAGTCAACCGTAATTATTTAAGGAGCATTTGGTACCACTTTCGCGATGTAGAGAGGTTCAATGTTGATTCTCTGTTTAATTATCTGACTCCTGACTAGTAGAAAGTTCTAACGAACTTGCTCTTTGTCGAAGCAGACTAGTAATTATTTCCAAGAGAAAGACTATACTATTTAGCCTGAACAGTATAATGGAAAATCCCCCAAATGGCGAATTAGATCGAGCAAACGAAGACCCGTGTCACTGGAATGTTCGCATGCGATGTGGTATGTGGCTTGGAAAACCGCCTTTGCCCTTCCAGCGCTGGTCTTCTATTTCTATGGTGCGCCCCCTGCTCAACGTGGCAACCGCCCCTCATGATAATATACTACCATCATATAGGGGGTGTACAGTTTTGTACACTGTCTGCGATATCCGCTCCAGTCTTCCGCGTGATCTATAGCAAAGAATATTATTGATGACATCATTGAGCAAAAAATTCTGATAAAATCTATCACGGAAAAAAGAAATGGCTGAATTTACCACTTAAAATAGTCAATATACTCCCTGAACACATTTTTCCTATGGAATTTAGTAAGTTTTACTATTTCAAATTGTAACTTTTGCAACGGACATAGCATTACAATTTTCTTAGCACAAATTATTACAATTGAGGCCTTGGATGGAAAAAGAAAGAAGTTTTTGTTTTATTAGTATATAAGTACGTGAAAACTTGTACAATATATAAACTGTATTTTGCAACAGGCATAAGTATAGTAACTAATCCTTTAAAAAATTCATACGCAAAATGATTACTTACTCTCAATCTGAATTATAGTTAAATTTTACTAATCAATAGTAGTTTCTTACTGATTCAAATGGTGCGAAGTCGTTTACTATAAATTAGTAAAAAGTTAGTAATCTCATTAGTAACAAGGATAAACTAACTAAATGAATTAGTAACACTATTCAATGAAATATCTTACAAAATTTTAGAACCCTTAAAATTCCATTAAAAAATTGATACATCTCTTAAAGTTTTGCAAAATATTTTAAGCCATAAGAATCTTTGGTAAATATCATGAAATGTCTTAAAATTACTATAGAAACCCATTAAAATTCCATTAAAGATTTCAAAATTAATAACATAGTTATTTATACCAAAAGTTTAAGATTACTGATGTTCGAAGAAATGTTCATTGTAAACAATTCAATTAGTAAGTAAAACTACTGAATAGATTGGTAATTTTTTCTCACTAATTCACAATGGCGACTAATTTACTTAGTCAAATTCTTACAAATTCAGATTGAATGAGCATATTCACGTTACTTTTTTTAATATTACAGTTGAAAAAAATTTGTTTATATGTTCTTTTTCCATAAATGAAATAGTATCGTTAGAAAAGATAAGATATCTTTTTGTTTTTAATGAAATCAGAAAATTTACAATGAGTTCTCGTTTTTTTCAATTGCTAATAAAATCTCCTTAACACTATTCCTCATATTTGAAGCTTCCAAGACATTTTTTTCCAATACTTTAGTCATTTTTCGACTACTTAAAATTGTAATTCCTGCTAAGAAAATTGTAAACCCTGCTATTTTCGTTGCAAATATTACTATTTGAAATAGCAAAACTTACTAATTTCCAAGAAAAATGGGTTCAGAGCGCAATCTACGGAAAAAGGGTATATATCCCTATCTGCCCTTCTTCCATCGAAGGCCTCAGTTTGAAATAGTAAAACTTACTAAATTCCAGGTAAAGTGCTTTCAGAGCGTAAGTATGTTGACTGTTTCAAATGGTAAATTGAGCTAATTTCTTTTTTTGCCTGATATTACAGAAAAAAGTTTAAACTTAAATAAAAATGTATCCTATTAGTCCTTTCTACTTCATACAAATTTAAAAAAATCATAACTATATGAATTGCAATTGAAGGACCGATCTTACCCTCTAATTTTGCTCTCTCTCTCTCTCTATTTTTCTCTATTTATAGAGTTCAAATTCAAACATGTAATTGACTTTTAACCAAAATTCAGCTTTTCCAGATGGAACGATCTAACAGAGAGTTTTAGCCCTGCGAGACCAACACACAATTTCATTTCCCTCGTAATCCGATGAGTCTGGAACCCTAATAAGCCCTATCTGCCTCGTGCCAGTATCCAATCGCCGGTTTCTCCATCCCTAGGCTAACCTCACGCTTAGTTTGCAGTTATCCCTTGAAGCCCCGACCAACAAGAATAACGTCTTGGTGGCAACAATATATACAGTAGTCTCTCATTAAGCTACACTGTGTCGCTTATATTGACAATAAAATCAAACGATTACGCTCATATGAACTTCTCGTGTCCTCCCTGATAGTAATAATAGCTGCATTCATATCTATAGCACCTCCACAACCGAATATCCATATTTTTTTTATGCCTGAATTTCGGGCTAATTTTGGGCGGTAATGAAATTTTTTTCTCTCTTTTATTTTTCTCAAAAAACGAAAATATATATATAAATAAATAAATATATAAATCTAGACCACGCCCATTTACTCAATATTGCAAATATTTTAGTGTTTTTATATACTGGAGGTGCTAGCTGCTCGAGCAGTCAGCACGTCCAGTATATAAAAACACTAAAATATTTGCAATATTGAGTAAATGGGCGTGGTCTAGATATGGTTGTAATTTCATTATTATTGTGACATTGGGCGTGGTCATAATTAGACCCCGTTTTTATTTAAAAACTCAGTTTAATTTTGAAAATATTCAATATCTATAATGATTGGATTTATAAATTTTAGTGTTTTTATATATTGGAGGTGGTAGCAGCTCGAGCAGTCAGCACCTCCCCTATATTTTCCGTTTTTTTTTTTTGAGAAAAATGAAAGAGAGGAAAAATTTTCATTACTGCCCAAAATTAGCCTATAATTAGTGTGATGTGAAGAACAAACGAAAGTTTATTACTTAAATTAAAAACATAAAAACTTTTCCGTCAGCGCAATGAAGAAAAGAATTTTGTTTTACACAAAAAAGGTTTTGAAACTACTAGACCAGAATCACTTACTTCTTTTACAATAACCTCCCTTTTCTTCCAAGATCTTCCATTCTCGTTTTAAAATCTTCCTCAGTATACCATAATATTCTTCCTCATTTTTTAATGCACCTTTCCAATATAGAGAGAAAAAACTTTCTGGAATGAAAGCAAAATTTCTTTAAATCATTCATTTTTATAAACTTCCTCCATTTAACCACAATGGGTTCTTGGAGAAGTTTCGGCATGAAGGAATAAATGTCCCCATAAATTAAAGTCTCTGCGTCCTTTATCGCTAATCGAGAGGGTGATAGAGCGAGAGAAGAGACCCCACTAAAAGAGGAAGGGCAGAACTATTCTTATTCTTTCTTAAAGACAGATTTAATCTTGATTTTCAAAACCCTTCTTCACTCAATGTGCTATTATCAGCACTCTTGCACTCCTGATGTATGGTAATCTCCTTTACAGCTATTGCTGAATTAATTCTGAATTCAGAAGCTAAAGATAGCATTTAAAAATGTCCATCTTTATTTAGAAGTTGAAATCCCCTTCAGAAATAGATTTACTTAAAACAGACTTCTTATAAAAACATCCGGAAATGAATGAGCTTATCAGAACAACTCTCTGGTTTCTTTCATCTCTCCGTTCTCTAGATTCTCATTTTTTCGACAGTTCCTTTAGTTTTACCACATCCAACTCTTCCTGTCCTTTTTTTCATGCGTTGGATCGTTTGAACTGAACAATGCCTCGGTTTTTATATAAGCAATTGTATATCTTCCCTGAATTTTGTTCTCTATATAAATTTCAACTTCCACCTCGCTATGAAAAGCAGACAAGAGGGAAGGTAGCGAATTCTTTCGGCTGTTGAGATGTCTGATTCGGATTATTGCGTCACTCCAAACAGGGGTGGAATAAATTTCAACAGACTTGCTGCACTGCACAATTCCATGGGGCGTCTACCTGATGCTGTAATTTCAAGCAGGAGCAACAAACTTGATGAAGTAGGGAAAACACAGTTTTATTCTCTTCAGGGACAACTCAGGGGAAAATATGGAAAGGTGAAAAAACTCGGAGAAATACTTTCTTGAATAACTTGATAAGTTCAGTTCAGAGGAAGAGTTTTATGAAACATGAAATCGAATACACAGTACACACACATAGATATATAGTTGAAGTGACAATTTTTTAGCATTTTCATACATTTTATATCCTTAACGTTATCCATCTTTCTCGTCTCCTCTCTTTTTAATCATTAATCTAGATCGTCTATCAAGACTCCTACGTTCAGAATCCACGATTGGGTGCGGCGAAACCCGAGTCTGCATAAATTACATGTCCGCGAACCGATCTTCGACATTTGCCAGAGAGAGGAATGCTACTTTATTTTCTGCACTAAAGTAAATTGTTTATTTAATTTGAAGAAAACTTCATTTCTTTTCCTGTATTTCTGTATTTCTGTATTTGTATAGCTTGTGATTTTTTCCCATTGATTGTGGAATGAAAGAGAGGCAAATGTCATTTTCCCATTTGAACACGACGCATTCAAAACTAAGAACATTTCTGCACATCACCTGTGATTCTGAATCGTGAAATTCCACGAAGTCAGGAGGTACATACTTATTTAACTTTTACACCACAAGCACATCAATATAAGGTATACCTGCTTAATCGCACTCATGGGTCCCATAAAACAAGCAAATGGGCAAGAGTGCTCGAGAAAAACCCTCCGAATGTGATCCTTTGAATCACCCCTCTGCAGCCTGCTCTATAAAAGGGCGATTTTTTTTTAATCGATGCGTGATGCTCATACTTTATACAGTACTTTAGTGATGGAGAAACATTTATTAGTCTCATCAGAATTCTCATTATCGCTTATAAATCATTAGGAATTGTTTATAAAGTGGAATTTCAGAAAAATTTTCTGGAGATAAATATTTTTTCAAAATAAATAGGAGGATTACAAGTGGTGTAATAAACTTAGCACTTGCAACATTTTCGAAGTTTTATGTTTAGAAAATTGCATACTGTTATGTCAAGTAACATAAGCAAAGACGAATCTTGAATCTTTTGATCTTCGTTAGGCTTTTAAAGGATGCACTGCGAACGGGAGTGGACTTTGCGGTAATTCGCTTTGCTTTTAGGTTCCGAAGAGCTTTTACTGCCCCCTTGGGAGCAAAGTAGAGTGAGAAGTACTTCGAAACTCTGAACTTTGCCTCCAAGTTTACCTACGAGTTTGGAACATTGATTCCGGGTCTCGAAGTATGAAAAGCGACTTTACCTCTGAATTTGAACAATTCCGATAAATTAGATATTTAAATTCTTCAGCTTTCACGTCCCTAGTTCTGATATTTCTGAAGAAATAATATCCTTGGAATTTCGGAGAACTTTTGTTTAATTAATTTTTTTCTCGAAAATAACGCTTTAGAAATATTAATTATTCATATAATTATTGGTTTGAAGAGGGTAATATGCATTTTTTCTTGTAATTGGACAATTAAAGAGGTTTCTCTATTAGAGATATTCTAAAGGGATCTTTTTTTTTAACTTTTTGCAGACACGACTGACGAGGAGGTACCGAATAAAAGCGGGGGTGCCAACTCTGATTCTGCTCGAGGGTGGTAACGGCTCCGTCGTGACCAGAGGGGGTGTTGAACGAACCCTTGCAGACCCCGGTGGAGTGAACTTCCCTTGGAAACCGCCTCATCCAAAAGCCACCCTCGTGGACGGCCCTCTTTTGCCTTGTGGCGCCCGCGACAGCAGCGAACCCATGCTCTACGAGGAGCTTCGACACTACTTCAAGGGTGTCTACTTCAGTGCACACTGGGTAAATATTATTCTCTGTCACATATCGTTTTATGTTTTCCTTATATGCATATTTCTTTATTTCTAAAATTGAACTCGTCTCTTAATGTCTTATACCGAGTTTGGGGATGAAATTGAGCTTACATCCGATGCACATACGGAGATGAAACTTATTTTTGTATCAGAAATCATCATTTGGCATTAATATTTACAATAAATCTAAAAACAGAGCATTTGGAGGGTATTTAGAAATTTAAAAAAAAATATTTTGTCTTATAACTAGTTTGGGGGTGAAATTCGTCTGAAATGCGATGCACATACGGGGATGAAACTTTTTCTTGTATCACACATGATCATTTGCTTGTAATACTTGGAAAGAATTCTAAAAACAGCATTTAGAGGGTACTTTGATTTTTTTGAGTTTTTTTTAAGAGTCCGGAGGTTGTAAATACACATTGGAGCGAAAAATCCAACATGCGAGCATTTATTGTATTGTTTTATAGTCATTTATGATTTAAGTAATAGAAAACGATTTATAACAAATTTTGAAAAAAATTTCACTTTCGTTTATAAAACCTTGCAATTGGCAGCTAAATATTTCCAGATCCTAAAATGTTTGAAATTTCGGGCTGCAAACTTTTTTTTATACTCTTTAAAATTGAATCAGTCAAATGCCTGATTCTCAGTGACTCTTTTATCAAAATTTCGGTCAGTGAAAATCCACTGATGGTGCCGATAAAGAAACAATAATTTCAAAAAACTTTAGCGGCTTTCCCTCTAAAATTTAATCAGTGGAAGTTCAATGATTTTTAATGACTGTCTTTTCCAGATTTTATTCAGTGAAAATCCACTAAGAATTCCGAGAATTCAGTGATTTTTCACTGATTGAAATCAAGATAAAAAGAATCACTGCGAATCAGTGGAATTGGACTGTCAATCAGTCAAATTTTACTGATTCAAGTTTAGAGAGTTTTTCAAGAGTTTCTAGGAATTACTAAAAATTTCATATTCGATTTCAGAAATGTAAACAAATTGTCAATTATTTTGGATTGCAAAACATTTTTAGGTATTCCAACTGAATAGGAATTGCGAGGGATTAGACAGAAAGGAATATTTTTTGGAAACGCAAGTAGTTTGAACAAATTTTATGAGAATACTCAGAATCTAAAGAACTCAAAAATTCAAGGTGATTTTTGTTAATATTTTGAAATGTTGTAAAGATGGTTTAAATTTTTTAAATTTATTAAATAACCTCAAAATTCCTTAAAAACTGTAAATTGCTGAATTATAAATGACTACTAAATGATGTGAAGGTCTCAAAATCCTGAAAGCTTTCAATATGCAGTACAATTTTAAGCTTTTTTATAGAAAATAAGTAAATTCTTCTCTGTACACTTTTTTATTTTCTACTACAAACTTTGAAATCCGAATTTAAGGGTTTAAGTGACAAAATAACATTATAGGTATGAAAGCTACTTGTTTCTCGAATAGAAAACTTGCACCCTTTAAAAATGGTATATGGGAAACCCTATAAGTCAGCCTATAATCCGATGCTAGAACTTGTGCTTTTGAGCTTTATCTGAGCTCCTATATTTTCTCTCCTTGTACAAGTCTCACACAAATCTAACCATTATTCTCAATCCTTAGGTACTTCCTAACGTTGCGGAGGACCGCAACGTTCGCAAAGAAAATATATGTAATATCCTCAGTATCAAAGTTAAAAACCTTAAACTTTGTTTTTACCATACAATTTATTAAAAATTGTTCAGAACTTTAACAGTTTCGCAAAATGCACAGTTCGGAGTTTAGAGTTTAGATCTTCATTATGCATCCATTGTTCATTTGAAGTTCAGATGAAACTTTTAACGAGATGCAATTGCGTGCGAATTTTTTACGAGGCAAAAGTACTCAATGGTGCGCTGTTCAGGAGACTTTTTATTGCTCCTGTTCTGCGATTCACTTCCAGCTTCTTTTATGGGCTTTACTTTCTAAGACATGGACAAGGCTTTATCTTTTATTTTTCTTTGTGTGTTCCTTTTTTATTACGTGTAGGTTACTCTCTAATTAAGAAATACAGTAAAAATTCGTTTAAAACATTTTCTTCTTTCATAAAAAATCAAAAGCTATAGAGGTTTGAGATTTTCAGTTTCTCAAACGTCTGCAGTTTGAAATTGCAGACTGGAATTCAGAGAAAGGGATAATTCTGCTAATTACCCAGATGGTTTTAACAGAAATGATATTGCTCATTCGTCTGACAAGAAATTGTGAGACACCCTTGAGTAACGGAACCTGTCCCTGATAAGTCGAAGAGAATTATCTTCAACCCAAGAGAAGGGTGCTAGAAATATTTTTCATTGAAAGCACTTCTTTTTTTTCAATTCCTGCTACTACATCGTCGACCATCAGTTTTTTTCTCCTTTTCTTCCTCGTTCTATATCCAGCATCTCCACAGTTTTACCTTTTTTTTTTGTCTCCAGACTCCCCAGCGATAATTCTCGAACCTCTGTTGTTCTCGGATCGTTAGATTGCTTATGCAAACTACCCTTGGCTTCACTCATGTCTTCCATTTCCCAATTTCACCCTTATCTACGTGTAGAATTTAAATTATAGATGCAGGCTGTCCTGGAATAGAATCTATAGTTTATGAGAGGAGAGAGGTCGCCTCGGAATTGATTAAATATCTGAGACAAGAAATGTTATTAATGTTTAAATTGTTAAACGAAACTTTACAGGTAGAACCACACTGAAAAAACTCTATGGTTGTGACAACCACAGAAATAGTAAAATATGGTACAACTACTCAATTATGGTTGTCACAACCAGGATTTTGATTGATAGAACCACACGTGGTTGTGGCAATTATTTAGCTTAAATACTGTCTTCTAAAATGTATTTCTCTTCATAATTTTATACTCATCTACGAGGCATCCTATAGTGTTCATTACTTAAAGGTATTCGCCTATTTTACAAGTCGATATAGCTTAGGACTCCTACAATGTATAATGTTAATCTTGGGAAATTCCACAATTTTGTAACGTTCAAAAAAAGGAGTAACCAATATCTCCATCCCTAAAATATCTTCATCCCTAAAATTCATGCACTAGAATTCCTTGCACTTTATAAATATTTGTTAATCGGAATTCGTGTGGTTCTGTCAATCAAAATCCTGGTTGAGCAACCACAAACAAGCACAAACCACAACCATATTTTACCATATCTGTAGTTGTCACAACCAAAGAGTTTTTTCATTGCAGACAATGAAAAAGCTGTACATAAATTCACAGGTGGATGATGAGATATTCCGTTTCCAGGGCTCTTTACATTTAATCAGGAAATTTTTCCAAGGGAATTGGGAACATGCATCACTGTTACCCTAGGGTTGAGGGTATCATTGAATTTTCCGCTTTCCACCATCAAGTATCAAACCTATATCCTCTAGCTCGGATACACGTCGCATATTGGATTGTCTGGTTGGTTTACGCAGTCACGTGGTCTGCATTTTTAACTTCGATCTCCTTAAACTTTTTTTTTTTTTTTTTTTCATAAAAATGAGAAGACCTAAACCTATTCAATATAAGCATTGTTATATTTTACTACATATGAGTTTCTGGACACATAAACTAATTTCGTAGTCAGCCTGAGTTTCAGCTACATAGGTATAACTATATAGGTTACAAGCTCCTTTACGTCGGTGTGATATTATTAGTAGTAGAATGTTGGTCGCAGACGATGACTTTCCTGAAACCAGCCGCCAGAGAAAGACCTTGAATTTTAAAATCTGACTGAATCCAAAGAAATTTATTGTCAAGAATTCCCCAGAAAAAATGTTTCAATTTTATTCCTTTTTATCCCCTTCATTTTGATTTAGCTAGCTTTGATTAAACTACATTAAATGAATGAAATTCCAATAATTTTTTTTATACATGTTTGAATTTATATAGGTAATTAGGGATAATTATGTTTTAAATGCAGAAACAAAATTTCAGGTATTAAACCATCATCCATAAATTTGATTTATTAATTTAATTTCAGTGCCCACCATGTAAAGCCTTCACACCCCAACTGGTGGATACATATCAAAGAATTCGAGAGAGAGGGCATAATTTTGAAGTGATATTCGTCAGTTCAGATAGGTAAGTTGGAATTATATTTTACTCAATATGATGCTGGTTAGTGATGTAATATCGTAATAGAAATATCGTAACAGTGATTTTTTAAAGTATTTAATTTAATTTATATGAATTATTATTCATATAATTAACTTTTGGTTCAGGCAAAACCAGCCAATCTCTGTCAAAACCAGATATTTTATTGATATTCGATATTGCATCAATGCGATTTACACTTTGTTTTCAATAGATAATTTACTCTCGTTTGATAAGGAGATAAAATTAAGAGTCGGTATTAATGTGTGATTAAGTAGTCTGGCGTTTTTCTCCTTAACTTTATCTTCAGTAAATTATGAATAATGGTACCACTGCATATAGTTTTTATTTGATACTGAAGTAAAGTTTCTTTTCTCACCTACATAAATCACCAGTACTCTGAATGTCTTATTCACGTACATATGTCCCATGAAAATGGAAACAATGCATCAAAGTAGAAGCTCTAGGGCATAAAACTTGTTAAAGTTGGTAGTGAAGATTCATGTTTTTACACGTGTGCGGTAGAAGTGCCTCTTTAAGTAGTGCATTTTCATGCACAGAAATCCATTCTACCTCAATTCGAAAAATAATAAATATAATATGTATATATATATATATATAATATTTTACTAGCCAGATTTTTGATCTGGAAAGAACGATGTAAGTCTTTATAATCGATTGTTAAATTTGATCGAAAGGCGTGTAAAGAGAGGATTTTTCTGGAACTGAGCCAATATTTTGTCGAGAGGAGAGACTTGAAATTGAGAGAAGGGAAATGAGAGGAGTAAATAATAGAAAAGGGGGAAAAAGGGAAAGAGATAGAACCAAAAGTTCTGGCAGGCGCGATGCACTTGAACTTGATGTTGGAGAGATTACCTTCGTACGTATATACTATACATGACGAGTTTTGCCTCAAGTTAGAAAAGACTTATGAAAAGGTGCATCCAATGTGAAAAGTTACATGAATAATGTTCCTCGCAAGCTTTACCACCCTCGACCTTCGTAATACACTTTTTATCGAAGGATGTATGAAAAGAGTATTTTTTGAAGAAACGAGCTTTTATTCAATATTGAAATTCGCGCTTACGCAGAAACAAAATTCAAGGAAGCTTTGCAGAAATCCCATACTTCAAATGAAATCCAAATTAAACATTCCGAAACCTTCTAAATTAGACGATAATAAAATATTTTTAAACTGAAAAGCATGAAAATAATTTTCCATAGTCTTCAGTCTCATTTTCCCTTTTCATCATTGATCCTTTCTTCTTTCTCTTTCCTCAATGAGTTCGCGCAGCTATGCAGTATTGATAAAATCATAATACCATCCTGAAAACTTTATGATGTGTACACTTTTAATTATAAAGTGAGATCGATATGGAGAGGTAAATTATTCTGAATTCCATGGAATGGGGGTCTCAAAATGTCTGCATGGGGTAATGACCGTCTGTAAGAGCTTATAAAGAACCCCGCGATTCGAGTTGGAAAATTATATCGAGAAATAAAAATATATCCAAAACATATATGAAAATATTGATATTTTCATTATTTCAATATTTCATCACTATAGAGAAACACAGTAGAAAAATAAAATTAGCAATTAAAATTGCTTCCTCCTTTCATTAAAATAATTATTTTTTTAATAATCCCGGTCCAGCTAGAATTTTTTCGCTATCTGACGAAAATATAGCACAAAGTATAAGTAACACTCTCTTAAATTATGTTTGTAAATGATAGAAAAAATCTCTATTTTTTTTTATATAACAGAAATCTCAAGGCAATTCTGATATTGTAAAAAATGCTCCGATAAAAAGGGTTGAGATTCGCGATCTGAAAGCGAGCTCCGTATTTTTCTATCAAAATGTTCTGGGTTGCCTCAGGGGTTTTCGCAGATAAACGAGGAAAACGTTGCGTTTGGCACCGGAGACTAGCAGCGAATTTGAGAGAAATTTATTATCCGAATCATTATTTGCAACCCTCTTATCTCCTGTTGCGTATATCAGAGGCTTCAAGGCTCTATTTTCCCAACAATTTCTCAAAACATTGCTGTAGGTTTGCAAACATTAAAGATCAAAAAATATATTTCTTTAAACCCGCAGAAGTTTAACATCCTAAAGAAATAATTTTGGAGATATACATATTGTCCCTGCAGGAAGAAGTTAAACTTTGTTTTTCCTAAGAACAGTGTCGTTAGGGGTAATAAAAAGACCCAGGCCTTACCCTAAGATTTTAATCTTAATGTCCTAGGATTTACGTTGACAAGGCACGTTTTATTAACTCTCGGTTTCTACCCTTTGCAAACTCGTCATTAGGTTCGTTAGTTTCAAAATCATGTTATAAATATATCTTAATTGTGATAAAAGTTTTGAAGAATGTTGATTTGTTTAACTGTGGTATTACTCTATTATATTTTATTTTCTATATTAATTATTCTGGGAAAAACAATAGTGAGACTATTTTTAATCTTTCAAAACAATTAGAATTTAAAGAACTTTATAGTGGAAACATTTACCAATATTTTTATTATATATTTCAAGCCAAAGTAATTTATTATTTAAAAACCTCTTCCTACGTTTTTCGAGAATTAGATCTCTGGGAAGTCTTTACTATAATAGGAATCTTTGAATGCTACACTCGGGAGGGTGTTCCCCTAATTTATTGGCAATAGCATTAGTAGAAAATTGGGGAACTGCCTTTGAAACATTCAAGGCATACCAGGCGAATTTCCATTTTAACCCACTTCTCCTTTGTCTTTGTATATTTCCATAAAAACACTATTTTTATCAAATGTTCACTTTTATTAAGTACTAGAGTAACTCAACACGATTTCCACTTTAACAAATTTTTTTTCGGCAAAAGTGTGTTTTTTATTTTAGTTAGGAAAATGCAAACGAGATTCCAAATATGTGCTCTCATAATCTGAATTATTTAAATCTTACTAATTAATAGTAGTTTCTTACTGATTCAAATGGTGAGAAGTCGTTTACTATAAAAATGAATTAGTAATACTATTCAATGAAATATCTTACAAAATTTTAGACTCCTTTAAAATTTCGCAAGATCTTTTAAAAGTCATAAAAAATCTTCATAAATCGCTTAAAATTCCGTGAGGAACTTAAAAAATCACCTAAAGTTAATTAAAATTTCTTAAAAATTTGTCAAAAATCTCATGAAATTTTGTTTAAATTCCCTTAAAACCCCTCAAAATTTCGTAAAATTACTAGAAACCCCTTAAAATTTCATAAAAAGATTTATATATCTCTTAAAATTTCACAAAATCGTTTAAAAGTCATAGCAATTTTTGTAAATCTTATGCAATTTCTTAAAATTACTAGAAATCCATTAAAATTCCAGGGAAAAGATTTTCCAACATCTTTTAAGTCGTAAGAATCTTTCGTAAATTTCATGAAACGTTTTTAAATTACTATGGAAGCACATTCAAATTCCATAAGGAACTTAAAAATCAGCTAAAGTTCGTGAAAATTTCTTAAAGATTTGTCAAAAATCTCATGGAATTTTTTTTAAATTGCCTTAAAACCCCTGAAAATTTCGTAAAATTATTAGAAACCCCATAAAATTTCACCAAAAAATGGTTAATTCATTATAATTCTCAAAAATATCTTAATAATATTTAAATATCCCTTAATAAAATTCCATGAAGCACTTCAAAATTTGACAAAATCCTTTAAAATTGCATAGAAAAACTGAAAATTCTTGACAAAAAATAAGACAAAAATCGCATAGTTATTTATACAAAAAGTTTAACATTACTGTTGTTCGAAGAAATATTCATTGCAAACAATTCAATCCGTAAGTGAAACTACTCAATAGATTAGTAATTTTTTCTTACTAATTTACTTACAATTAGTCGAATTCTTACTAACTCAGATTGAGAGAGTGAAGCTTGTAAAGAGTTCTGATATTGTAAAAATACACCTTTCTAACTAAAAAATTAATTTTGTAAATATGATAAAGATATTTGCTTGATTAAAAACGTACATTTCTCTTTATGTCTGGTGAGATTCAAAAAAATTAAATCAACAAAAAAATGCGAAGACGGAGATATAACTTACGAAGATATAACCCTACATGTGAACAAAGAAGTTTTTATAGTACCGGGTCATGAAACGTAGGTCTGGAAAGTATACGAGAGTTGTGATATTGCAAGATGTCAGATAATGTTTCAGAAGGAAGATTATTGTGTTCGAAGTGAACGAAATATATATATATATATATATATATATATATATATATATAAAAAGGTGTTAGAAAAATAGTGCCACCGAAAGAAGGGGCAGAAAAGGCTCATCATTCCAGGACGGCTTTCATAAACCTTTATAGAAAATCGATCGACTATCGTTCGGCCATCAAACTCTGGTAAAGAGGATAAGGAGAGCCTGAGAGAGAAGCAGAAAGGATAAAAGAAAAAAAATCACGAGAGGGTGTCAGAGAAAAAACGGGGTGCAGACGAAATTGCCTTATCTGCATAGCGTGACTTCAAGTAAAATACGACATTCTAACTAACGTGAATTTAATGTCTACATAAAGTTACAATTAAATTTAAAAAAATAATTTAATGTTATTCAAAATGAAATTTGAAAAAATATACTTTCTTCTGGACTTTCATTGAAGTAAGCACATCGATTTTGAGTTGCAGCGAAACTTTAATTAAATTTTAGATTCATTATGTGCTTTTAACTAATTACTTAGATGGAGGATCCTTTCCATGACAAACCTCGGTTTTTTACAGTGTTTTTATCTCATTCTGAAGTTCCTGACACAGCCTTGCCTTGGGGGATAAAGCGTATAAATCCGATAGAATATACTGAAACCTGGGTTTTCTTTATCAAATAAAGCCATGTATGCTGTCAGTTACTCAGACAGATAGATATTTATCAAAAAAAAAAAAAAAGGTGTTGAATTTTGAAGATTATTTTTTTCTAAGTGAAAATATTTCACAAATCAAAAGAGGAATTTATATATATATATATATACCTACATAATTATAATTAGATCGTGTTTAATCAATTTGATATTTTACATATTTTTAATACTTTGTAGTTCAAATTATAAGAATGAAATAGTAGCTTGCGACTCTAGATCTTTCTCCATTAACATCATAATAAATCAAAAGAGTTTCTGAAATATTATTTACGATTTCGTTTCCTAGAATATTGGACCGGTCTTTCAACTTTGAGAACCACAATCCGGTTAGCATCCATGAGAGAGATCTGCAGATCTTTAAAAAGACTTGATTAAATGCAGCAATCAAGGTTTCCTCAGTTTCCTGAAATTGCGCTAATGAAATTGAAGGTTTTTATTCGCGCTTGAATAAAGAGATTTAAAGATTTCGCTTTAAATATTAAAAGGGTTTAGTTATAATTGACCCCTATAGAATATTATACTCAAAACTCATTTCTGATTTAATTGTATTTAATTTTTAAAACATCTTGACGAACTAAGAATATCATTTATATTCTATATATTTATCGGAAAAAAAACCTAATAATTTTCTTCTAACTTTTTGCAGGAGTGAAGAGTCGTACAACGTTTACACGGGATCGATGCCTTGGTTGAGGATACCCTTTTCTCAAGAAGAAAGAAGGCAAAAATTAGCAAGGGCTCTGGATGTTCAAGCAATTCCCACGTTAGTGATCCTCGACCCTCGAGATAACATAATCACCCTCGAAGGTCGAGCAGAACTCTTGGAGGATCCTGAGGGTTTGGTAATAACATCTCCCTAAAACAAATTTTATTAAAATTTTCATGAATCTTTTTTATATTAGCGAATTACATAAGTGTGATAAGAAACTAAAAAAATTCAATTTAGCATATCAATCTTATTTATCTTTACTAATTGTGAAGATTCATTTTATCATCATTAGAGAATTCTATGATATTTGATCTTTTCTGTCATCTATATCGATCCACATTTCTCTTAGTTATAATAAATTAAGTTAACTGAAAGATTCAGGAAGATATTATTTATTAAAATCGAATTTAATTTCAGAATTTTCCATGGACGAGTCGCTTGGTGAATATTTTAACAGAAAAATATGCAACTTCCTTGCATGATGCACCAGCTATTATTCTCTTCGTTGGTAAGTTGAATTAAATATAACAATTTTAGCATTTTATAGACAATTTAAGGCACTGCTCTTATTTTTTTAATCTTAATTTTTTCAGAGGGGGAAGACTGTGAAATTCAATTTGGAGAAACTGTCTTACTACCAGTCGCTGACACTTACAGAAGAGACAGACCAGATTATGATCCAAATTTCGATGATCTCGATGATATGCTTCAATTTTATATCGCACTCGACGTAAGCTTTTATTAAAAAAATGGTTTGAAAGTGTTTAAATTAATAAAAATCAGTCTTATTCTTTCTCATGTCCGTTTGGACGTATGGAATGGTTTAAGACTTCTTATTCGATCACCTAAGTTAAAAAACGCTTGGCTCGGTTATATTCGAATGGAAGTCGTCATCCTAGATAATCATTAACAGAAGGTTTCTGGAAAATCTTAATTCTTTGCATCTGGAATTGGAATCGCGGTTTCAACGTTATCGGAAATCCTCCCATACGGGGGAGATATTAATGCTCCCTCTTAATTGACTTCACCAATAATAGTAACGATCCACATCTGTAATTGACAAATTCCTCGAGAGCATCCAATTACTGATATGTTGATTATTTCCATCGATTAGGCAGAGTTAATTAAACCATTTCGAAATTACATTGCTCTACTTAAATCATGTTAAACTCTTATAATTAAAAATATATCTTTTATAAAAAATCCTATTTTGTTTTGCACTTGCAGTAATTTTTGTGCAAATACTCATGAAGCGTTTTTCATTTTTTAAAATAATTTTTTATTTGAAGAGATTCATCTGTTTTAAATTTAGTACTTGAAAATTTCTTTTTTAGTGCGAGACTTCTGACATTCTTCGTGAATTTGTCGGCCTGGACGACGCAGTCCCGCTTCTCACGGCAATCGACATTCCCAGAGGAGTCTACGCCGTCATGGAAGACGGAGCTGAGATCACGGTCGATTCCGTTCAGCAATTTGTGGATCGATATCGCAATAATAAACTTCCCATGAATAAAATCGCTGCAGTGCACAAATCGACTCGACTGGAGAAAATAAAAAACTAGTCGAGACTAAACAAAATCAATTTTCCATAAGTTCTTTCCTGGAACTCGAAAATGTGATGAAAACCTTTACGTGTGATGTAAAACGTGTATAAAATTTTGTATAAGTATTCCCCTAGGGCGCAGAATTATGTAACATATAGATGAAGTAGTAGTGATATTTAATAAATTAATGTTGAGTAGATTTGATAGATAAAAGTGATCTTTTATACCTCCGACCCAAAGATTGATATAAAAAAATAAAACTTAATGCAAAATTAGAATTAGTATCACTTCAAATAATCGCGCTTATTTACGATAGGAAATTCTATCAGCACACGCTATGGACACAGCTTATTTATTATTTGCCTATTTACGGGTCAATATACTCCTTATCGTTCAACAAATGTATGTCACGGGGTATAAAAATATCATCATCGAAGCAATTGCATATATAGAATTAAGTTTTATATTCAGTAGAAATGGCTTGTTCCTGTTCTACTCAGCAGAATCTGCGATTCATTTTCACAATTTTTCCGAAGACTTTTGAGGTACCATAAATTCAGAAAAGTGATTATAAGTTTTGTAGATTTCTTATGCACTTTGAAAATTTACATATCAAATAAACATTTTTAAATAAAGCTCACCTTTAAATAAAATAATAAGGCAGTATTATGGCTTTCAAAAACTCATTCATTAGAAAACATACTATTTTATATAAACTGTATGTACACAAATTAAGATGTTTATTTAGATACGAGCAATAAAGTTACTAATCTTGAATTGTTTGTTCGGTCCTTGAAAGTAGTACTAGAAATATAAAAAATTGTACAGTATATATAATTATATACATTTTAGCAAACTCCTTACTTTTTTATGGATTTGAAAACGAAAATAGAAATGTAAGAATTATTCTGTTTTAAATTTCGATTGTTTTTGGCTACCCTATACTTTTTCTGCCTTAAAATCTATTTTAATTTATTAAAATTATAAAACTGATATTAGTTTCTTTTACGTATTTTAGATTTTCTAGTACATTTTTCAGCGTTTTCAGGAGAAGAGAGTTGCCAAATATTTTAATTTTGGGTTTATAGGGATAAGTTCATAGATTTTAATAGGAGTTTAAAAATCAGTTTTGAACGATTCTATAAATCTATTAGTTGCTAAATTTCTTAACTCTTTTATTTACTCAAATTGTTAAGATTGATAGTTGAACTATCGTCAACTTATAAAGATTGGAACTTGAAAGCAAAGTTAACACTCAAATTATTTACCCATATATTTAGTTGAGAGCATCATGGTTGAGTAGCAGACTAGAGGTTGAGACATTTATGCAGCTTCACTACAATTCTTTATTGTTTGACATACATTACTCAAATGAGCTAATTTAAATAAAAAACAGGTAATAATAAACTACATAAACAAGATTCGGGTATTTGAGGAAGCACCCATAACCTTACATTTTTCCATTCTCTATGGATTGTATGATTGTATGAAATTTATTAATGTTCATTATTTATTAAGGATAAATAAACACGTTTAATATGTATATATGCATTTCTTTTTTTTTCCCTCACGTTTACATCCTTTTAGGCTGTTCGATTATATCTACAGATTAACAAAAAACTTACAAACTAAAAACCAATATTAAAAATAGACATAAATATTTAAATTTTGAATTTCGCGCCAAACGTCATAAGGATCGGTCGGATACCTTCTCTGATATCATGTTCGCTGGATACCACAGACTGAATTTTAGAATTTATTTGAGCTGCTTCCAAGCACATTTCAAGCCCATTTCAAAGGCAAAAATCAAGCGACTACACCAGGCAAACATGATGATGACAGAGGTATCGGGCGCCAAAAATTAATTTTTAAAATTTGAATTTC